>CABFOW010002012.1:77883-118229 GCA_902141385.1 Timema californicum
TTGAATTTAATAATTTTGGGGGGAAAATGTGGTCCAGGGCATTTGTTCCCTTTGCCCCCCCCCCTCCCCCCATGCGGCCCTGCCCCTAGTTTCCTTCCGTTGATAAATATTCCAGACCACTCAAAATGATTGACTCGGTAATGGATCCCGGCCATTCAGACAGAACAGACGCTGTCTTTGTTAGGAACAGGATATGCTGTCATTGTGCCCTTCTTACAACACACATTGTTAAACAGATCAGTCTAACGAGACCACACAATCCGCAGATTTTACATTTTCAAATAGGCCGAGGCATCTTAACAACAAACAAACTCACTGGAAATACCAATAAAATGCCCAGTACCAGCACACTGGTATTTTTTTTTATCAATTTCAGGGAAAACTTATCAAGATGAAATATGGAAATGAAGAGTTTTTCTTACTTACTTCCTGTGCAGGTTGTCCACATATTTTAACTAATAAGCTAGGTAGGGTTTACCTTTGTGTGAACAGAGCAGAACTGGGCGCCCCGGGCATCAAGAACCGGAGGCGCCTGAAGCAAGTGAGAAAATGTGACTTTTTCCGTATGATTTTAATGATTGACAAATGTTATACGTACTCGCAGTACTCTAGACATGTCGGCTATCTAAGTTTATAAAAAAGGGCCTAGCTTACAAATAAAATTAGTAATATTGTGTTCTGTTCTGCAGGATTAGATAAAAGGATGTTTGTGATTCTTTAACGGAAATTCTTGAATCCAGTCTGGAAGATGCTGGTCTTATACAATAATCACACTTAAGCTGATTGGTTGATGAAATTTGAATACTGGATGATGTTTTATATCAAGTAGACATTGCGAATAAAGAGATGCAAGGTCCGGCAATAATATTGTTCGTGGTACGCCTTTAATTATGAATTGTGTGGAGTTTCTCTCTTTCTATAGACACGTTGGCTATAATTATTGCGAAATAACTCAGAACAATTGGGAGTTAATCCTTCCTATGCAGATTTTAAACATCAGTGAACAAATAAAAGACAGTTTAAATATGAAGGTCACAAAGAATCAGAAAATGCTATCCCAGAAGATCAATTTAAATGTAACTGTATGTGTCATAAGTGATACTGCACTCACATAACTGAAGCAATGAATGGTTTGAGCAAGTTGAGGACCGCAAAAAAATATTTGGTTTTTTTTTTGTTTGACTTGTGCCAGCCACAATATGATAATGCTAATGGCCTTGAAGCTAACAAAGTTATATTGAATCAGTGGACGACTCTAACAAACACACTAACGGATGGAAGTAACTAGGATATCAACGACTTGAAACTACGGGAAGAATTAAAACATTACATGTGTATCCTTCCAGACGTGGAGAAGTCTCTACCCCTAAAAAATGTGTTATAACATGGTGTCTACTCAACTTGACCAATGCAATCCCCGACATTTCCCCTGATCATTTCCTAAAATTCCCGACTAAAAAAGTATGTCACATCCTTCTAACTCCCCCCCCCCTCCCTCTCCACCCTCATTTTTCTAATAACCTTTTTTATGAATAATAATAAATTTAAAAAAATTTTAATTCATATTAAAATTGTTTACTATTAATTAAAAATATATTACACATCTAAAAACAAAAAAATGACATAATTTACTGATTTAATGACTATCGTATTTCATATTTTGAGTAAAATATCATTTTCCCAGATTTTTATTGTGATTTACCAAATTCCCGACTTATTCCCGTTTTTCCCCGATCACTTCAAATTCCCGGCTAATTCCTGTTTTCCCTGATTTTCCCGGATGGTAGACACCCTGTATAGATACACAGAGGAAATAAATATGAGACTGCCTTCCCCAACATGTGAGCGCCACTTCGTATATTGTTGATGGTGACAGTGACAGTTTTTCAAAGTTGCTATGGCCGACGAAAGGCTGTCATCGTTAGTAATATTGAATAACATAACCCCAAGTGTGATCAAATTTACCCAGGTGAAAGCAACCAATGCACTAAAAAACAAGCAAAAGCAAGTGTGAGCCAGAGGAACAGGGCCTGCGAGTCTCATTTTCATTATATAACATGAATGCATTTTAATTTTTGTTGCAGACTAACGGATGATCTATTCTATACTACATTGTTATTGAATTGTGCTCGTACAAATCCCAAAAATATGTGTCTAGGTATATTAATTTTGTCTAAACTCCATTTTTTCCCACTATCTAAAAATATATATACTAAGGAGAATTATAAAAATGAGAAAAGGGGGCGGTGGGGGGTAGGAGGGGGGGGGGCAGTATGTCTCTCTCACCCCAGGGCACCGAATGTTCTAAGGCCGAGCCTGGAAGAGAAAGAGAGAAGAAATAACTATTTAGGACTAATAATCACCCTTTGTATACTCGGTAAGGATTTGAGCCCTGACATTCCCTTTTTGTCAGACCAGTTTGTGATGTCGGACGAGGATGGTACACTTGCAGTCTCCATCACAAGTGTGTTCAGAGCGGTAAGGATGTATAAGAAGGGTTTGAAACGTGAATGATGTTGAGAATATCATGGTTGGTATCAGATACGCAAGTGCTGAGAAAATATACAGCCAAGCTGAGTTAACATGGGAGGACATGACAGTTTGACCAACATAATAAAGAGATGTGTAAAGGAAAGATTCAAGAGGAGACCAAGAATCACATAGTTGTGGGTGTTGGTAGAAGAGGGTACAAAGAGAAAAAACATTCGACCAAGATGAACAAACCAATCTCAAGATTGATGACTTAATGATGATTATCATAGTTATTATCATCTAAATGTTCATTAATTAGTACTTCAAAGATTTGTGTTGTTACATTCTTGAAGTTTGGTTTACTCTTTGATTGAAATAAAAGGGGCGACTAGCGAGCCCCACACACAAGTAAAAGCCAATAAGAGCGCCTGAACAGGAAGTGGCGCTCGAGCAAACATTGCTCCTAAATGAGGTGTTATCGGGAGGAGTGAAATTATTTTACTATAGTTAATAAAATTAAACACACATAAAGAGAAGATACAGTATTTTATACTTTTACTGTCATCAACTGAAGATTAAATAACAGTAAACTAAACACATTTTCTTGTTATTATTATCACCGCGTCTTACTACCCATTCGGGTTATACGCACTTACGCTAATGTGTAATGGTAGGGTGATTGTGAGATGAAATGGAGGACCTACAGTTTAACGTGGAATCCGAACCACGGTGGAGGCCTGGCATTCCCACATATTCACAAGATGTCTTGTCAGAGGTGAAGGAAGGGTTTGGTAATCAGATAAATCTATGCTGGGACCGAGGATTGAGCCCCGGACCCCCAGCACACATTTTCTTGTTAAAGCAGTGGTGGATAACTTTATGCGCATGGGGGAGGGGGCACAAATCCCCAAAATGAAATAAACATTAACTCTAATTCTCTATCGTAGATGTCTTCTTTTTTTGTGCCTACAAGAATGTTCTTCCTGCAGGAAATAATTAGGTAAAAACAAATTGGTGGGTGTGCAGTTTAAATAAAAAATAAAAATCCTACCGGCCCTTGAAGGATTTACAGGAAAGTCACCGTTGCTCATTTACGAGTTCTTGTGCTAGCTCTCCGGCTCACTTCCTTGCTACCTTTTACTTTGTTATTATTATTATTACATTTGTGTAAAATCAAACAGTTGCTTCATTTTTACCTTTCCTCAGACACGATGTGATGTGATTTACATGGGTTAAGGGGGACCCCCACGCTGAAGGCCGCTACATAAGTATATCCAGCCCTGCAAACATCTTATAGCTAGGTCTTAACTCTTACTAACAAACCCCGAGACCACTCACCCGCAAGTCGAAACAAAACTAACAAAGAACCAAACATTTTGTCCGATAAAGAAATTAACATTATTTTTAAATTGGAGAGTTCCCAAAGACCAAAACTTTGTTTTAAATTGATATTGTTGTTTCTAGAACACCGAACAACTGTCTGACAAAGTCTGGTTGCACAATGTTCGATGGGAACATTTGAAGAACATACCAATCTACGCCTGCGTGATTTACCCACGTCATATGTGATCTATATAGTCATGACAGAAGAGAGTGAAGTAGACAATTAATTTATTATGTAAAGCAGCACCCAGTTACCTACGATCAATCCAAAAAAGATAGTTCACAGTAAATATATTAATTGTACCAATATATGTGATATAATTTTTTTTTAAATGAGGTCAGGTAAAATTCTTGTTTTATTTAGTGAATTTGTTGTTTGACTAAAAATATCTCCCAGCATAGAACAGTTGTTAGAAAAAATTGTCTGAAACAATGTGTTCCGAACTATTTGTTTCGACCGGTGGGTGAGCGACATAAATGTACCCGACCAAAATCACTTGATTTACAAAAAAAAACACAGTTATTATCAGTAATCACTTAGTACCCAAACAAAACATTACTGGATCATGCATCAGAATGTTTGTTGAGTCATAATAAATCCATGCAGAGCAATCACAACGACTGGATAGAGTTTGAAGACCATTTTGACAAATATTAACGAGAAGATAGTCAAAACATAAATCATTCCACATTTCCACTAAGCCTATATAAAAATGTGTAAAGAATAAAGATCAAGAAATTAAGATGGCTATAATTTACCACATAAATTATATTTTCCATATTGTAATTATATAAAATATTTTTTTTAAATTTGAAATGTGAAATATTATAAATTAATAACCCTAAATATATTTGGAAATAATATAAGTTAATCAAATATGGGTGTATTTACACAGTATTTAAGTTTCTAATAAATCTCATTTTATTTTAACTTAAATATGTTACAGTAAATATAATGAAAACACACACTAACCTAACCTAACCTTTGTTAGTAAAACTAGAGAACTTGCATGCTGGATGAGCATATTCAAACTAGTTGTGTTATCTTTTTATACCTGTCCAGGTTGTACTTATTAAAACAGTTTGTTGGAGATGAGGCAGGTGTAATTTAGAGGAAGTGTACCCACATTTGCATGGAGGCGCACCCTTCCAGGATTGAAACCCCAATCTCCCTGTCAACGTCAGTTCAGTCTATTTGCGAGAGTGACATCTTAGACCATTTGACCACTGACACGTGTGATAAAACTAGTTAAGGTGAGTTGTAATTCAGTCAGTTGGACCGGCGCACATTTAAAATGTATTATGACTAAGATATTATTATTATTAGCACCGCGTCTTACTACCCGTTCGGGTTATACGCACTTACACTAATGTGTAATGGTAGGGTGATTATGGAGGCCTGGCATTCCCCACATTCACAAGATGTCTTGTCAGAGGTGAAGGAAGGGTTTGGTAATCAGATAAATCTTTGTAGCGACCGAGGATTGAACCCCGGCCGCCAGCATAGAAGTCTGGTAACTTACCCCTAGACTGCCAGGTCACCATTATTATGACTAAGAGACAACCTGAATATCTTATATATTAAAGTTTAGATTTGACTGAAAGCTTAACGTACAAAAACTTTTCCATCAGAAATTATCCACATATGTCCCTGAAATATATTATGTCCAGTTAAAGACAATGTTCATCTATAGTATAGTCCCTAAAAAAACAATAATTGTGTGAACCAATATTTTAAAAAAAGAGTTCATTTGCTAACTAGATTTAACTTTCAGTAGAAATGGAAGGTATTTAAGAGCCAGTGGCACCCCACTAATTGTTTCAATTCATTTCATCATCAACCCTGAAAATAGCCAATAGTTATTAGAGGAAAGCTAAGAGAAAATAAGTAACGTCGACACCAAAGTAAAATAAAAAATGGAAAACATCTAAAAAAAAGGAAAAATATCTACAACAACAAACTCGATGCAAAATATGAGGATGAACTTTATTTTTATGCTCCACAGATTAATGGCGCAACAAAAGCGTGAACTCCAGATCCAACCTTTTATAGTTACACTCGTTATTTTTATCTGGAACTTTGAGCCCAACAACATATTTCTAATATTTATAATTACTAATCAGTAATTTTACTAGTTTTTAATTGTCTTTGAAAGTTGTTTATATGTATTTAGGCCTAATGCAGACATTTGTTTAGCACCACGTCTTACTACCCATTCAGTTTATATGTCTATGTACTAATTAAACTAATGGTTTAGGGATTAGAAAGGTTTAATCTGATTGCCTCAGGAACTTTAGGGAACCAGTGGTTGGCTGCTTCAATGGAACTGTTAAGTAACGCAAGGAAATTATTTTTTTAATAAAAACAACATATTTTGTGCTGCAAATTTATTTTTAAATTGCGAATTAAAAAATGTATTTTAAAAAAACTCATATTATTAATACATGATCAACTCTTCAAACACCCGTGTTGGTGGACACGCAGGCTAAGGTGATAGTCCCGGTATGGTATAGTTTTCCAGTGACCTGGAGGTCAGGGTTCGACTCACAGACAGTAGTACTTACTAGGAAGTTTTCTTTTAATTGTTTTTACACTCCCTCCTATACAAATGCTGGTACATTTCCTCTGAAACTCTACCTTTCCTATTCTACTTGTAAATATGTGAATAGTCCGGGTGGGTAGTAAGGTCAGCATGGCTAGCCACAAAACAAGTGAAGCCGATACCAGTGAAGCAGGACTAACGAAGCAGGACAAATGAAGCAGGACAAGTGAACTTTACTGAATTTGATCCTCAAAATGATTAATATTGGTGGTAGTTTACATTATGTGGTTTTTTCCTGTTTAAAATAAATAAATGTGTGTGCATTTTTTATTCAAATTTCCACTAATGTTCACGGAAGTAAGGTAGTTTTCCCCCTTGATTTATGTTATTGTGTAATTCAATGTTACTGGCTGATATTACATAATAAGATTCGAATAAGATTCTTCAGTTAGCTTTTTCATCCATTCAAGAATCAACAATTACAAACAAAATATTCAAATATTTATTTAATGTTTTTCACTAAATTCCCTGTATTTTCCCGGACATAATAAATCCGCTGTGTTCTACCGATGTGTGGCAACACTGTTTAATCTTATGCTAAAATGAAGTCAAAAAGAATATATTAGAATCTTGATAATACAAACCAATTGGGATCGACGCTTGTGATCAGCGAAAATTCTAATTAAGTGGGAGGATACAGCGGCACAGTATTTTCACAAATTTTAAATTACAGATGGAATGAGTTTAGCCAAATTTTCATTTGTTTAACTGGTGTGTAACACGTACTATGTGCTGTAGTTATTTTTAGTTACAGGAAAGAAAAGAGTGTTGACTAAAACAGGTAAATATTAAGCATTTATTTTCAGATATAACTGCTTCTTACAATTCTCTTTACACTTTGAACCCTTTAACCAATAAAATATACTTCATTTGACTTTTTTTTGTCCCCTGTTTTCCAAAAAGTGTGTTCAGGTTATCCAGAATTTCGGACTACTGGAGTTTTAATGTAAATATTTGATAACTGAAAATATATTTAAATGTAAAATTATATATATAATTTTTAAAAAATACCATAGATATGAAGCAAAGTTAAACAAAGTGTTATTTTAAATTTAGTTGCACTTTATTTTAGGGAATGTTGAAATTACTGCTTTAACAGTCTATGTGCTTTCATCAAGCCTTAACTACATACACAAAACATTTATATTTTTGAATAAGTTAATTAAGACACTTTTGAGTTGATTAAAAATGTGTTCTCTGTTCGAATGTTAGAGCCAAAGTTCATGCATTTACTTCACTTTCACATTCCAAAATTCACCCTCATATTTTCACACCATTCATTTTTGTTTTCTTCAGTTTATTTTACCTACAGAGCAAATCCTTACTCCTGATATTGACCTGGAAACTCCATTTGCTGCAAAAAATAAAAAGGGAGAGAAAAAAAAATACAACAACTTTAGATTGTGGGGTAATGAAACAAGATAAACAATAACTCAAATGTTAACAAGGTTGTTTAACAATGTTGCCCCAAATGGGTGGTATCTTCAATAGGTTAGTACTTATGATTATTTTGAAAACCAAAAATGTTGATTTTTTTTTTAATTATTCGGTCAGGTTTGTCCTAAATTGGCTATAGAATGTGAATTTTTTTGCAAGGGTATAGAGTTCAAAACTCGAAGAGACAACATTTAGAGACAAAGTAATCAAACTGAACTAACGAAAACACTTCTAAATATCCATTTAGGGTATAGCATTTATGATAACCATGATAATGTATCAGGGATGAGGTAGGTAGAATTTAAAGTAAATGTAGCCACATTCACATGGAGGAAGAGTGGAAAGTCATTTAGGAAAGATAGCCGTCAGTATTTTTAACAACACATCCTACTACCTGTTTGGGCTATACAAATATGTACTAATTACAATAATGTGTTAGCAATTAGAAAGGTTGAATTGAGAAGAAGTGTACCCACATTTGTGTGGAGGGAGGGTGGGGAAACCGTTTAGGAAAAAAAACTTCTGTACACCCGAACAGGATCAACCACGATCTCCCCGTCATCCAGTCTGTTGCGAGAGTTGTGTGATGTACCAGTTGAGGTACCAGCAAAGCTGGTAAACCACAAGTCAAATAGATCACAATACGCAATAACAGGGAAACAGAATTCCATGCAACAATAGATTTAACAATGTGAACAGTACCTAGCCTAATTATATAAGTTCCTGTTTAGATGATTGATTTCAATAAATTAAATGTAACAAATATAAAGGTATTCAAACAACTGATCCAGTGGTAGTGCGGGAATGTGAAGAGTTTGTAGGGGGGGAAACACGACTTACAAAGGATCTTGATGACGATGACAAGTGTAAAAATACATAATAGCAAGTTCTATATCGAGGTGCAAACACTATAAGGACAATGGATGGTGCAACAGGAACATTCAGAAAGAATGGTACACGGGAGAAACCGGTCTTAACGGGGTATTCCGACAAAGAGGATCCGATGCTACTAGCTATCGTCAGAAGGCCAAAGAAGAAACAATAGTTTGGGTTCATCCAGTTCAAAATGTGTTCATCACTCTAATTAAATTCAAGCGCGGTCTGGAATTGTTGGCGTCGCCTTCAACCAGATCAGGGGCCCTCGGTTACCTTTATAGTCATGATTTACTGATCCCGTCAACAAAATTAGCAAGCAAATACGTTAACTGCTAATTCATAAATCCTCTAATTAAAACTCTGATACCACAGACACAATATATCTGTCCTGAACTTATGGCTTAGTCATTCTTTGACACGCGGTTATAAATCAATCGTTACTTAGTTAATTGATGATTAGTAGAATAGTTTACAGCTGAAGAGCTTTAAAATTAATCATATCAATAATTTAGTAAAAACCCTTGTATTTAAATTAGTGAATTTTCTTAATTCAATCAATTATGTATAAATCTGTTTTAATTGTATGCTTCCAGTATAAGCTTGGTAGGCCTTTATAGGTTCATGGAGTTAAAGTTTAGATTTAAGTAACTACAGTGGTACCCGTGTTTTGATTGCCTATCGTCCTGTTTAGCAGATACTGAGACAGAGATAAATGAAGCATCAAAGATTCAAATGATTGATGTGAATCGAATCCAAGAAAAACTTTTTTTAACATCGCGTCTTACTACCTATTCAGGTTATAAGCTTATGTACTAATTTACGCTAATGGTTTTAGAGATTAAGGAGGTTATATTTATAGGAAGTGCACCCACATTTGCATGGAGGGAGTTCGGGGAAAAACCACACTCGGTTCACCTGACCGAGATTCGAACCTTGATCTCCCAGTCATCAGAAGTCTAGTCTTCTGCAAGAGTAGCGTGTTATACCGTGCGCCCACCGCAGCGGATGAGGATAACTATTTCAGAATCTGGTGACTCGAGGCGTCACGCCAAATTTAGAAAATTAATAGCCCTTAAATAGGTACTTGAACACAAAACATCTAGATATTCTGTCCAACTTATAAAAGATTAAATAAATATGCCTATGAGCTCTAGGTGAGCCACTCCCCACCATTAACAAGATTAAATAGTATATTAGGTCAACGATGACTTACATAGACAAGCTATTGTAGCTGTTGAATATGATTATAGCCACAGATAAATATTGTACTCTAAAATTATCGAGAAATTACACCTGGACATGGAAATCGAGCCCGGGACCTTTGGCTTGGTACGCCAGTGCTCTAACCAATTAACCATTCACGAGTAAACAATATGATATTTGCAGTAACCCCATGGCTTCTTTGATGCTGACTGACAGCTTTGAAAAGTTACTAGACCAAATTACGGATCCCTGCGCCAAACCATGATCTGCAAAAAAACATGTGTTTAGCAGCTGTCACTTTTGACAGTCAAAATTTAGGTATATACCTAAATGTTGACTGTTAGGAGTCAGCTGTGTGCTGTCAGTCAGCACCAAAGAAGCCACGGGGCTACTGTATATACCTAAATGTTGACTCTTAGAAGTGAGCTGTGTGCTGTCAGTCAGCACCAACGAAGCCATGGGGCTACTGCATTTACTTTTTTTATTTTATGAGTGTGTAGACCCTCAAATACACGAGTTATAGGTGGATAATACTGGGTATTAATAACTGGAAATTTATAAAGAAGGATTTCTATAAAAGGAATGAAAAATTCTTTAACAAAGAAACCTAAAAACAATAACATAAAAAATTACTTAACACTGGTTCCATTGAATGGTTATCTCTTAAATTTGCAGTAAGTAATAGAGTAACCATTTTCTAAATATTCTGTAAAATTATGTGTGTTGTATATATTATATGTTATTTTGTAGAGCTAAGAAGAGATAAGAAAAACTGAGTTATCAAGGGAGATTCATAAATACCTAGGCATTATACATCTTTACTAAATAGCTATGGTAGGCATACTACCTTATATTGGCTATGGTAGGCATACTACTCTAACTGCCCTATATCAGCTATGGTAGGCATACTACTCTATCAGCTATGGTAGGCATACTACCTTATATCAACTATGGTAGGCATACTAGCCTATAGCAGCTCAAGTGATATTTGTTTGAGCTATCGCGCCTTACTGACACTAGGTAGGGATAGGGACGATAGGTTTCAGATGAAATGCACTCTCATTTGTGTGGAGGGGAAAGTGGGAAACTATTTACAGGGTGGCTGCAAAACATATTTTACAAAATTCCCTGACTTTTCCAGGTTTTCCAGGCTACATTTTAAAATTTTCCCTGACTACGTTTTTCCAGTTTTAATGGTGGATGATGACTTTTTTTTCTTTATTATTGATCGCATATTTAAAAAAATGTATCTACTAAACATAAACACTTTTATCAGTTATTTAAAAAATTAAAATGTTATTTTATTTAGGTATTATTAACTTTTGTTTCAGTGTTTAGTTGTGAAATTAATTATATTTTTAGACATATTTTTTATTCCCTGACTTTTTCTTATTTTTAGTTAAATTCCCTGCCATTTCCCTGTCATCCAAAAATTCCCTGACTTTTCCAGGTTTTCCCTGTTTTTCCTGTCTGTAGCCACCATGTATTTAGTATTAAAACCACCCGACCAACCAGGATGTAAACCCTGATCCCTCCATCACCAGCAGTCCCTGTTAGATCAAACCTCGATAGTTCTAAATTCTGGAAAATCTTAACACAATCTTCAGAAAATGAGGGTGGGGGGGGATAAACTATGCTAAATAAAATAGCCTATATTTTATTGCTTTACAAGAGAATTGTAAGAAACAATTTTAATAAAACTATGTGGTCAGAAAAATGTGTTTTTCTTTTATATTACTATTAGCACCGCGTCTTACTACCCGTTTGGGTTATACGCACTTACGCTAATGTGTAATGGTAGGGTGATTGTGAGAAATTCACAAGATGTCTTGTCAGAGGTGAAGGAAGGGTTTGGTAATCAGATAAATCTGTGCCGGGACCGAGGATAGAACCCCAGACCCCCAGCATAGAAGTGTGACACCTTAACCCTAGAACCCCAGGTCACCTTTTTCTTTTATAAACTCATTCCACTGTTAATAAAGATTTGTGAATAAACTGTCTCCCTGCTTCCCCTGTTTAATCTAAACAAGCTTCAGTCGCAATTAGTTTGCATTAATGAGGTTATACCGAGCATCACTTGTTCGAAAGTTCCGCATTACCAGTGTGAGGTCCTATACAGCACATGTCAGATTGTTTACAGGGCTATGGAAGGGGGGGAACAAATCATTATGGTATGGAAGAGAAGAGGAAGGTAACATTTAATGGAATGTACCAGCATTTGTGTGGAGGAAAAGTGGTAAACCCATTATAAAAACCCTTCTCAGTGCATTTAGTCAAGATTCGAACTCTGACATTTTTGTCATGGGCAAACCAGACTAAATGAGCTTGACATTTAGACCACACCCATCTATGCGGGCTTAGTTCTTTGTTAATGGACCACCTTTAATTGAACTGCGACTTCCAGACTTCTAAGAGAGGAACCAAGTTAAAAAAAAATTAATAAAAGATAGGGCTATGCCTATAGTGTGATCTGAGAGTGGCATTCTTTATTTTTTTCTGTGTCAATTTTTTTTAGTTATGTTTTTAGCACCTAACACACAGTCTGAAGTTTCCGATTATCAAGCCGCATCCAGATGCGAACATAACAATGAACACGAGAACATGTTTGTTGTTTAGTTCGCTTATCGGCACATCATATGGAACTTCACTCAAATGCATTCGTCTAATTTTGAAATCTTAATAAATAAAAATGGACCAAAATTTTTTGAAAAGTCACACCATTTACAAATGAAATACCAGTTCAAGAAAGGTTAGCACCGACGTTCCATTTTTTTTTCGCAAGTGTAGAATCTTTTGTTAGCTCACAATAGCTGTTTAAAATTTCCAAACACAGCATCAGCACCGTAGTTACTGAAATGTGTTCAGCGCTCGTTGAGGCAGTGAAGCACTTAAAGACCACATTCGGCTAAGCCGAGTAAATCATATTTTATTTTTAAGTATAATTTATTATTTCATAATAATATTTAGCACCGCGTCTTACTACCCGTTCAGGTTATACGCTTTAAATACTAATTACGCTAATGGATTAGGAATTGGGAAGGTTGAATTAGAGGAAGTGAACCCGCATTTGCATGGCGGGAGAGTGGAAAATCATTTAGGAAAAAAAAACCTCAGTTCACCTGACTGAGATTCGAACCTCGATCTCCCCGTCCTCAGCGGTTGAGCTCAACACGACAAGCGCGTTTGCCGACTACGAGCCACCGAGACGGGTTTTATTATTATTCTTTTTTATTATAATGTAAAACTTTTTAATTTTTTTATCTATTAGGCCTACACATAATGAAAACTATATTAGTATTATTAAATTTTCAACTTGTAGAAAGCTAAATAAGTACTATTTGACACAACTAAATACAAAGTATGTAGTCAAAACCTGGAGTAATACTGTGTTGTTAAAAAAACACTAAGAAATATTCAATATTGTTTCTAATTTTACACGCACTAAAAAATACTCGACAAACGCTGTAGGCTTACTTACAAAAAACAAAACACACGCACAGCTCTGCTGCTGTCTGGCCAATGACTATGTCCGTGGAAATGTTCGCTGAGGCGTTCAGACTCGAACAGAACAACGGACACGTTTTGTTATTATGTTCTGTTTGAAAAATTGTCTATACTTGTCACGAACATGTTCATGTTCGATGTTCTATTCTAGTCTGGTCAGGGCTTAACCAAAAAAAAAAACACGACGAAAAAATTCTGAATTGGTAAAAATTCAAAGAAAATTCACTTAAAATTACATTGCTGTTATTTTTAAGCAAGAGTCCTGTAGATAAGAGATTTTATTTATTTAAAAATTGAAAGTTTAGGTTAGTCTGATTGGGTTCTTTTTACTGAAAACATATCAATGTTTTGTATAAAAATATCACATGTCAAAAGATTCCCTACACAGTTGAAAAGTTTGGCAATCTAGTAATGTTCGGCATAGTTGTGATGTCATATATATATTTATTTATTTTACGGTTTTGAATTTTTTGAAAAGGTTTGTTAAATTGTTATACTTGGAAACTTCAGAATCTTGTGTACCCTATATAGGTGCTAGAAAACATATTTTCTAGAAATCATTATTATCTAATATAATATTTATTTAAGCACATAGTTAAAGCAATCTATGCATTCTCACAAGTGCTTATCTTCTGGTGTCAATGCATTGTTTAAATTTTTTCTAAACTATTTGGATGGTTTTATATAATATCACGAATTTTAGGACTAGTACCTGAAAATGTACCTGCTCAGGACTATGATCCAAAGAAAACATACAAATGTTGATGGAAGTAGTGTGCATTCGATTTGAAATAAGGATGTGGTTTTAAACATCCATGACAAGAGCTACAAATTATCTCGAGATGGAAAGTGCTTCATTAACCTCATCTTCTGAATGTCAAAAACATACGTTACCTTAAATCTGATGTGGACTATTAAGTGTCAAGATTTGTTACAAATAATCAACTTACCTCTCCTTCTTTGACAGGAACGCGATGCCATGGGTCTGCTAAGGTAGCCAAAGGCATATCTAAGGCTAACTTCCTGATCACTAAAATTTTGTATTATTTCGCATGGCTATGAAACATTATTAAGACGGTAAAAGAGACTCTAACACTGTCAGAACCAGAATTCAATATGGCGTTTGATTGACAACAGAACAGTGAGCAAAGATCTTCACGATGAAGTTAAAATTCTGTGAATAAAAATTTCGGCATTCAGGCTAACCAACGAAGATAAAATAAAATTTAGAATAAGATAGTAGTTACATAAGTCAAACATTATAAGTGAGTATGTCAACAAATATTTAATAGATAAATGACCGTGTAAAAAAGATAACTAATTTGTTTGTTATGCACAAATAAAGTTTGATTTGAATTGAAGCAATTTATTTATGGTCATACGTCAAGTCATGTGCTCTAAAGCTGTCAATTTTGATTGATAATAATAATCATATTTAGAGCCCGTCTCACACCAGGTAGAACACCTAACTTAGGTAAATAATACAGCTAGAACCAGACGTCTTAAGAGCCGTTTTCGTCCCATGAATGATACCTAGTTCAGGTAGGTAATACACTCAAATCAAACGTTGCATCTTTGTGACCAGTTATACAATCCTATCATATAAAAAAATAATATATGAAAGTAGTATTTCACTGATCCAAATTTATTTGTTGTCAATTGAAGAACAGATAAAACCACACTTCGATGCTTTTTTTTTTTTCGAGCGTAATCTTTACTTTAATATTTGAGTTAATCTTCTCTTAAGAACTGCGAGACATTTTATACCACATTATTAACAGTATGAGTGGGTGCATTGCCCCTACACATACACTAATAAATGTTTGATTAAATTTCCTAATATTATCTTTGTAAATGTAAATTACAACTAATATTTGTCTACAAGGAGATTAGAGAAATCGCAACTCCCTCCAAAGAAAGGTTTCTTTACCGCACACAAAACACAAAACTTAACTACTGAACTCTTCCAAAAAAAATGTTACGTCCTTCCATCCATTATAATCATCAACCTCAAATGCAAAAATTATATTTTTCCAGGAAAATAAGGTGTTTTTTAAGTCTCAATTGATTGTTTATTACGATACACTTAATTAAAAACATCCACCGTTAGTGCTGAGTGCAGATTATTCCTGTACACTCAAAATAAAATAAAAGTATGATAAATATTCTTCTCTCCAAAACATGTAAATTCGTCCAAAACGATGATTATTGTTTTAGTTAAAACTAGGTAAGAGACGCCTTAACACTTTTTTTTTATGTTTCTTGGGGATATGACCACTGAAGAAATAAACCAATTAAGTCAAATACATTTTATTTTATTTTCAGTGTTCGTACTCGAAGTGTGTTTCGATAATAACCCAACTAAGCTTTCAACCCCGTCCGTGCCGCCAGAAATAACAGATCAATATCAACACATACTTAACATGACACGTGACTATATGTGTTTGTCCTTTATGTTATACCTTTTACATGTTCCTATCTGGGCGTTCTATCATTCTTTACAATTTTCCATTTTCACCTCTTTTTCCCCCCACCACCTTTTTTCAGGAAGTTGTGTTGCGCGTTTCTCACTCCTCCCTGATGAGTTCTGATAGAATGAAATCTAGGTCGGGGGATTGGGCGGTGACGATCGATTTTCTAATTCTATTCGTTATCTTTAATGGTACTTGCAACAAAAGTTTTACATTATTCATATAATACTGAAACTGCACACATCCTGACGTGTTAAACTCTTTTAATATGACTGTACTACCACTTGGTAATAACAATAGATATGTTGCTGCAAGTAATATTACCACAGTAATTTAATTAAATCATATTTAGGGATTATAAATACTATCAATAATTGTCTTCGTGCTTAAGTCAAAGATAGTATTCGAAAATATTTACTTGAAGGTGGTATACAAACCTGGGACCTTTATAAAGACGGAAGTACAAAAGTAGTACGTTTAAATTTCATTTTTTAATAGTAAAACTATATTGAAACTTTATAGAATGTATGCAGGAACGAAATTAGTAAAAAGGTGAGTGGTATTGATTTGCCTCGGTAATGAGCCTTCTGCAAGAACGTATCCTTTAAGATAGCTAATTAACACCACTCACACTTTCAAATGTAAGTTAATATTTTTAAAGTCCATTCAAAAATCACACTTCTCATTCACTCTTAGCATTTGCTTATTTCATGCTTGCATTCTGCCTTATCCCTTTATTGAAGGAAAGACTATAATTTTCGTATTCAGACAAATTACCCTAAATGCTACTCATCAGGATTAAATAAAAAAACTAAGATGTTATGAGTTAGATGGTAAGATTGATTGATGCCTTAGTCCTTTCATACATTTCTTAAATAATAATTTATAGCCATGTTTATATTATCAAATTTTACCAAACAAATAATTACCATTTGATTTATAATACAGTATTTCAAATTTAAATTATATTAAATCGATGAGCAAATGGTTAATTATAACTTGTATTTTATAATATGTTGTGAGCTATCATTTTTATTAACTAATTATCACATTTGGGATAAAATAATTACTGTCTAACTGTAAAATGTAAACTTGGAGGTTCAAACTTCTCTTTAAAATTTAAATTGCGCGCGCGCTATTCCGGAACGACACTGACGCCATTTGGCTTCAATGTCTGATCACTGGAACTAAAGAGCAGTCAGACCTGTATAACTTAGACCCTGCTTAATTCATATTAATTTTTGTTACTGCCATCTCTTGTCTTAATTTTATAACTAACTTTATTAATATTCGATTTGAGTGCCCTCTAAAAATGTATTTTTAAACTAATAGTTATATCTGGTTTCAAAGTTTAGTGTTGTCACCCTTCCCATTCCTCGTTTTCCCCTAGAATTAACGTTTATGTGAATGAGGCCAAGTTCAGTAAGCTTTATAGCAAATAATTAACCTAATGGTTTTAGATATTTCGCTTGATACAAACTATTTTCAAGATGTGTGTACAGTGTGTATACTGTAAAACCATACAAGTTATGTTGTACCATAAATCGTCTTAATATTTGGTGATTGATAAAACAACCCAACACAATTTAAAATGTTTGTAGTTAATTGTGGCTTCTCTATTGGTTTAATGTCATGTAGACATTCAAGGTCATTATCCATTGGATCAATAGAGTTTGCCAAATCTCACTATGATGCATTGGATATAACACCCAAAGCAACACAGGCAGATGTAAAGAATGCATATTACAAAATGTCCATGATCTACCACCCAGACAAAAATAAAGGCAGTGATGCAGCATCTAAAAAATTTAGAGATATTAATGCAGCTTATGAAGTACTCGGAAACCATCGCCTGAGAAAGAAATACGACAAAGGAATACTACACACTGCGGGTCCACAGTACGCTAGACCAGAGGATGAGCCGACCGATGTAGGAGATGAAACGCAGACCAAGTTTTACCAGTCTAGAACGTTCCGTACTCGAGTGCCAACACCTACTGGTCGAACTCCAATCTACAATTTTGATGAATGGTCACGAGCTCACTACGGACATTCATTTTTTAGGAGGCAAGCCGCTAGAGAACGATTCGAAAGAAGAAAGGTTCAGAATATTGCAAATTCACACAGTATTCAGAAAGAAATTATATTGTTTGGGATCGTTGTTTCTATAGTAGGTTTAACGTTTGTTATTTCTTCAAATGATAACTTTGATATTGTCAAAGAATCAACTATAAAAAATAGAAATAATTCATTGACTAAAAGCTGATTCCAAAGATTGCTTAGTCACTTGAAATATTTATAAATATACATAGTCTTTTATAGGATTTATTTTTAAAGTATATTTTTTTCCTGATCAAAATATAGCTTAGTCCTACACAGGTGTTTATAAGCTATCACACATAAAATTATAAAAACTGGGTAGGCCTCATTTAAATTAAATAATCCTTTCTAGTCTACAGATGTCAATTTATCATGAAATAAAGATAAATAATTTACCGAACGTAGTATTTTTTGTTTCTTTGGATGCAAGATAAATTATTTCAATAAAGTTACGACAGTAACATTCAAGGCAAAGCTAACTTATATAGGCCCATTGTGTTTTTTTCAACAAAACAAATATATGTTGATATAGATATAAAATGTTAATTTGTGTAAAAAGTTCAAAAAAATATCTCGATACTAGTGGAATAAATACATTTGGTGTTTTAAAATCTTATCGGAACAATTCTATATATATTTGATTTAAAATTTTACTAAACCGCAGGCTGTAAACAGTTGATGATCATGATGAGTTTAAAATGAAATACAATGTTGTTTTTTTTAGTTTATCAGAACATTTGAATCCATGTAAAGTTTATAAATAGATTATTGATAAAGTAGACCTAGAATTGATTGGCTGGTTTGTGTAAATATGTAATTCTAGAAACAGTACACTTTGTTATAGAATATTAAAATACTTATGTATATATTATTTTAATTTGAGTTTCATTCACAAATACCCACAAAGATCTGAAATTTGTTAAGTTCCGCTCGCATTTATATTTTCACTTTTTTCGCATCGAAATTGTATATATGCATTTATTTTATGGAGAGCAGTCAAGAGTACAGTAGCCCCGCGACTTCTTTGGTGCTGACTGACAGCTGAGGGCTTTGAAAAGTTACCAGACCACATTATGTATCCCTACGCCGAACCATATGATCTGCAAAAACATGTGTTTAGCAGCTGTCACTTTTGACAGTCAAAATTTAGGGATATACCCAAATGTTGACCTTCAGAAGTCATCTGTGAGCTGTCAGTCAGCACTAAAGAAGCCATGGGGCTACTGTAGGTTAAGTTAGAATGACCTCGAGGAAAGCATCAAGGTTATTCTGGGTTAAGTGGGAGGGAGGAGGCAAAAGACATTCAATGCAAATAAAATATCACGGAAAAGGATTATTATACTTAAAACTTTTAAGGTTCTCTGCAACTTGGCA
Organism: Timema californicum; assembly: GCA_902141385.1. NCBI lineage: Eukaryota > Metazoa > Arthropoda > Insecta > Phasmatodea > Timematidae > Timema > Timema californicum. The sequence continues at coordinate 97,307 of CABFOW010002012.1, forward strand.
GCCATTATAAATGTCACGCTGGCGACTCATGTTTAGTGTGTTGAGCAATCAAGTTTGATAAATATTTATCTTTTAAAAAGTAATCTGAATATGAAAATGCATATGAATAGTTAAAATTGTTCCTAAGAACCAATCAGAAAGGGCTGCGACATTGAAAATAACTACAGATCTAACAGATCGTTTATTCAATAAAAACCCGCCTCGGTGGCGTAGTTGGCTAACGCGCTTGTCGTGTTGAGCTCGACTGCTGAGGACGAGGATATCGAGGTTCGAATCTCGGTCGGGTGAACTGGGGGTGGTTTTTCCTAAATGGTTTTCCACTCTCCCTCCACGCAAATTCGGGTTCACTTCCTCTAATTCAACCCTCCTAATTCCTAGCCCATTGGCGTAATTAGTACTTAAAGCGTATAACCCGAACAGGTAGTAAGACGCGGTGCTAAATATTATATTAATATTATTCAATAGAAGAAAAGTTACGTGTTCCAAGTAAATGTGACTGATTATTAAATACTAAAGTAGCCCATTTTAAATGTAATGACGTGAAATTGTGACAACCATTTTTTTATATACAAAAGGTTCTTCAGAAGAAGATCAACCCAATTATCAAGTTAATAAGTTAGTAAAGCTAATTTACTCAAAGAAAATATAACACATAGTTCAAAAACTTTATTATGAAAAATCAATAAATACTTTACACGCTTCATTTTTTTACATCACGATTGTAAATTATTAAATATGTAGTTAATGAAATTGTGAGTTAAATCACATAATAAAACACGGTGTTGACTAGAATAAATGAACTAGAATTAAAAGGAACGAGCTTTAAATAACATGGACCAAAGCTCATGCTAGATAAACTTAAGATTGAAAATGTATTTCAAAACAAGAGGCAGATTTCAAAAAAATACATATTGGACCTATTAAAGAAATATAAATAGTTATAAAGCTATTTTACAAATTTTTAGAATATAGTTTAGAGAGTAATTGCGGATGATGTAAGACCTCATTTATAATTACAGGCACAAACCAAACTTAGAAGACTGAGGCCTGTTAGATAAAAATTACCAAAAGTATCAATGTTAGAAATAATTAATATTATTTTATCATTTTGAGTTTTTTGCAACATAAAAAATGGAAGGCGATAATACGCTTTATCCATCCTGTTTTAGGTTCTTTTTCATTGTTATGATATTTTATTTACTTTAATATGCACACAAGCATACATAGAATCGGCTGACACCAACATTTATACTTACTTTTTTAATACTTTAATATAATAAACACTACATTCAAACAAAACTCAACAAAACATCGCCCAAATCACTTTTTAAATGTAAATATGACAATGACATGTGACTTTCCCATGATTCTTTGTGTTACACCCATGATCCTGCACACTAAAACACACATGACATCATATGATGTGTATCGCCCACGTTAGAATATTATATCAAGTAGTTTATTGTATCTATAATTATAAGTTTAGTTTTTTCCCCATGAAAGGTTAGGTTAACATAGGTTGGGAAGAGTCATAACAATTAATATAAGTTGGTTGTCTTGTTAGTTCTGTGACATCAATATTAGTTAGTCCCGGAAGTAGATTGATTGAGTGGATATTTTTCATATATAAATAAAAATATTTTTTAAATCAATTCCATGTGTTGTATGGCTGATGTATTTTGATTATTTTAATAACGAAATGGCCGAAAATAGGACAGATATAGCGTACAATCGCTAAAAGGAAACTAGATTATTTAAGGGTAATTTTATCAATCACAGTTTAAACTTTATTTAACACAAAATTTAATACTAAATTAGGCCTAATCTTTACAAAATTAAAAATATCTGATCTAAGATTACTAATAGGCTGATTTTAATCTTGTTTTAGGTCGAGTTATAAAAATGATTTAGTATTTACTAAGAATAATTAATTTAGTTTTGTTAATTGTTTATTTTATAAACTTGTTTAGAAAAATTGTTCATGTCTTGTTTGTTGCATCTGTTAGGCCTACTCTTATGTTTTAAAAAATAATTCAAAGCCGAACATAAAACTTAATAATTTGTCTATAATGAAGTTTAAACCGAGTATTGATAAAACATGTCTCATAACATGTATAGCATGTTTTATCTGCTCCAACAAATATGGTTGTTGGTCCTTATTTCCTTCCTGATGAAATGGTGAAGTTATATAACAAACATTTATAATCAATTACCATGGTTGATACACAATTAAACCAAATGCCCAATCAAAAACAAATTAAATATCCACATCTGTAACCTGATTAAACTTCATCCAAAAACAAAAGGATCATTTTGAATGTTGTGGATTTAAGTTGGACTCATTTGAATAATAATTTATTCAACAGGTTTTATAGTGATAAAACGTGACAGTAAAAATGCTACAACAATAGTTCCAGCTACAAAGCATGAACAAAATATGTACCACGTATCTTCATCGAATACATCAGTGAATGCCGGCACTTGTTCGTACAACGTATCAATTAGTTTGATGCTGTATTCCTTGTGCTGCCGCATTTTTGCTTATATTGATACTCTACTCGTTTACTTTCAGGTTATATAAGCCTAAACTACTGCCAGAGAAATAGGCAAATAAAAAAATAGTGATGCAGTGGTTGTACTTGATATACTTTACACTTGTCCAAACTTTACTCATATATCCTTTATCTATGACTTTACTAACACAAAACCAATGCGTAATTACGTAATGAATATAAATTGATAAATTGTGAAGTATTCTACTGGGTCGAACTATTCTACATCTACATAACCGTTTAGTCTGGTTATTTTGTGGTGTTGCGCAGACTTGCAACATAATGTTTAAGTAACTATATATTTTTATTAGTTCAAAGAATGATCAAAAGAATGCTCTGTTAATTAAATTATTTGATTAGTTCAAAGAATAATCTAAAGAATGCTTTGTTAATTAAATTGTTTTGAGTACGCTAAATTATGCGATCTTTATATATAAAAAAAAGTATGCACCCATTTCTCCTTCATACCATATATTTTTATAAGTATCCCTTCTAGTCCTTGTTTACGAGATATTTAAAGAGGGAGATGAATGGATTTATACTCTAAAATAGCCACATTTTAAGACCGGTCCTTATAGTATTTAAGTCGCTCCACCCATAGAAAACGCAATACTCCACCGTCTAGGCCAGGATTTTTTGTCACGTCCACAGAAAAAATTTCTCTTCCCCACCATACAATTTTAATTAAGTCTTGCCGTCCTGGTTTCTATTTCCGCGCGGACGTGACAGTTTTACCTTCTTATCATTAGGACTATAAAATGTATCTATAATAAGTCTTTCTTACTAACTCTATGGCAAAATTCAAGGTTCCATTTTATGTTGACTGCAATTACTTTTTATGTTTTGATGATCAGTAAGTCAATTAGTCAGGCAGTCTTAAAATAAGCGTTATTTTAAGTCCTGTATCTCACGAACCAGTTAAGTAGTTAACATTTACTTCAAATTTGTAAACATGGCTATAGTAACCCCATGACTTCTTTGATGCTGGCTGACAGCTCACAGCTGACCACTGGCGGCTTTGAAAAGTTACCAGACAAAATTATGTATCCCTACGCCGAATCATATGATCTGCAAAAACATGTGTTTAGCAGCTGTCACTTATGACAGTCAAAATTTAGATATAAACCTAAATGTTGACAGTCAGAAGTCAGCTGTGAGCTGTCAGTCAGCACCAAAGAAGACATGGGGCTACTGTAAAATAGTTCGTCTTAGGATGGTATATATTTACGTCCCTATCATTATTTGGTGCCGAGTTAGAGGGTGGGGGAGGGTAAAAGTGGCCTAAGTTGTATCGTGTTACAAATAGGTGTCTACTGTCTGGTTGAATGGTAGTGCCGACACGACGTTGTTTGCTGACCAACTTGCATAAAATTGTACTGTTAGCGTTTTATATTATGTTTTACATGTGAAACCCAATTCTAGCATCATCCAATTTAAAATAACTTTTATGAGTAAATTGTTCATCTCCTCCTTTAACCCTCTACACAAATAAGACAGTTAAAAGTTATAACAATACTAAAACAATAATTATATCAGAGGATAGGAATTTTTTTTTAGCGACTTCTGATATGGCATACTCAGTTTACGTTAAAACACATTGTCTTTTAGTTTAAGTTAAAAGAAAAATCTAAATTCAAGATGATTGTATTCTGAAATCAAATATTGTAAACAAAGAGGTATTGTAAATTGTAAATACGTTCACATTAATAAACTTTCTTTGCTATTTTGTGTATACACTTGGCTGAATAAGTATTTAATTTCAACAATCCAACAAAAGACAATCTTTTTTGGGTAAGGGGGGGGAAGGTGAAGGTTGAATGTGCGAAAGTATCGCACGGGATTACTGGTCAATTTATAATTGTAGGAAAACATTATGGTGTAGTTTTTTGATAACAGCTTTGGGACCTTAAGATGATGACAAACATCCCATCATCCTCAGAAAATCCAAAAGATAGAAGTTCTTGTATGTCAGAAAAATAGGCTAGTTACCGGGATAAAACCTGTAGACCACATAACCTTCTTCTAAGTTATAACGTTCCTATGTCTAATTATAACGCACCATTTGTAAATGCTTTGTTATTATTTAGTTTTAAATAGCATTACTCTTTAAGTATTCTTTAAATTGAAAAAAATATTACCTGTACACGGGAATCGAATCCGGGACCTTTGGATCAGTACGCCAATGCTCTAACCACCGAGCTATCCAAGAGTCGTTCCGCGGTCACGGTCATACCTCACTCACGTTTCAAGGCAGACAAGTTCCGCACGTCCATCACAGAGACTGCTTTAAAATACGAGTGAAGAATGACTCTGGGGCACAGGTCGACTCCTGGATAGCTCAGTGGCTTAGAACATTGTAGTTCTAAACCAAAGGTCCCGGGTTAAATTCAAGTGTCTGGGTGTCAATTCTAAATTTTTAAGGATATAATATTTACGTTAGGCTATAACCGTAAATAACAAATATAATATATATATATATATATATATAGAGAGAGAGAGAGAGAGCACCGCGTCTTACTGCCCGTTCGGGTTATACGCTTTAAGTACTAATTACGCTATTGGATTAGGAATTGGGAAGGTTGAATTAGAGGAAGTGAACCCGCATTTGCGTAGAGTGAGTGTAGAAAACCATTGCAAATATAATAGCTTGATTATTATTATCATCATCACCGCATCTTACTACCCGTTCGGGTTATACGCACTTACACTAATGTGTAATGGTAGGGTGATTGTGAGATGAAATGGAGGACCTACAGTTGCTGATGATGACCTAGTTCCCAACCAACTGGCCTGTCTCTTGTCTGCACCCGACCTGGCATCCGCTGGGGTTTGACCCGCCTCCACCAGGTGTCTCAGGCCCCCGGGGGTACACCACTTGGCGGTGAGATCAGGAGTGAGTAGAAGAGGTTAAACAGAACCCAATGAGTAGACTTCTTGTGTTGCGCTTCATTGCAGTGACGGTAGATTTAGTACTGTTTCCAACTGTCGGATGTGTACATGAAACAGTTATGTTAATATGGTGTCGTTCATCGTCAACTGTTTACAGCCAGTGGCAGGGTCATTTTAGTATAATATCTCCATCTTCCTCCTTTACTTACTTCCATTCTTCCATTCTTCCACTCTCACTCGATTACATTCTGTTGTCGGCTCCTTCCATCTCTTTCTTGGCCTCCCTTGGTAGTATTTTCAACATTTTCTTTGGTGGACTCTTTTTTCCCATCATTATTACTTATAGACAGTGTAGACTGTAGGGTACAAATAGGGTAGTGACATGGTCTACCTCAGGATCAGAGTAACCTGGCGGAGGTCGGGTTGAACCCCGGTGAAAACCAACAAGCTTGGAACAGAGTCTGGCCAGTTGGTTGGGAGCGAGAGGGTTGGTGATGATGATGATCTAAGTTATCGTCAGCACCCATAGCTTCAATTTAATAACGTAGTTTGGCATTGGTTTTCCTTTGTTATTAATAAGGGTTAAAAATAATATGATCTGTAACACCAATAATCAATCGCGTACCTAAAATAAATAGGAGACAAAGGTTTGAAATTAAATAATATTTTTTTAAAAAAAGTTTTTTTATTTGGTATGTTACATTTTATTTAATATATTTGAAAAGAAGAAATTCATGAATTTATACCAGAAATAATAGTTAAAATTAATAAAGTTGGCACACTTTCACAGGTTGTAGGACTGTATGAACAAGTAAACAAATGAGTAGTGACCCTAGAGTTTATAATCTAGGGTTATTCCTAGAAACACTGATTGTGCGTCAAATCAAATTCACAACACAGTTTAATGATCAAATATTGAACAGTTTTAGCACCTACCCTCAATTTATCACCTCTCGGATCAAGCCGACATTATTCCTTACTGGGCCGTGAAAATAAGTTTTTTTTAAATATTTCGGAACCAAATGTAAACAGCTTCAAATACATCTAGAGTAAAGTTAGAATGAGAGATTTACCAATCCCAAATCTCAATAAATTGTGGACATATGAATAAAACAATGTAATAAGAGCAATAATAACTAAATATTAGTCTTTCTTTTATAAATTATTTAGTTTAAGTGTTAACATTAATATTCTGTTTTTTAAATTTGTCTTAGAGCATTTCAAGGCTGAACAACCAATAATAAGCTGTACAAATTCTAATTCAACAGTTTTATAATTTTTTTTAAAAACCTTTGAATTCGATATTTTTTCAAATCTCGAATGACTGTTCTATTTTTAATACAAGAAATATATTGAGTGTACAAATTAATAAGTATGTGAATATCCAAGGTCTATCCGCAAACATACAAAATTCGACACTAATATTTCTCATTGGTAGTGTTAGGTCGTCAGTGCCTGAAGAAGCTGGGGTTTATATCCTGGTCAGGTACTTTCAAACACAAAAATGCAACCTCCAGTATAACTTTATAGATTATGTCACAAGTATCCCTAGATAATAATATTTTTGGAAATAATTTAAATATTTTCATTTCTTCGTTATTTAATAATTTAGTGCTAGAACTACTCATCAGTTTATTTTTCATATTTCTCTCACTTTTCTGCATTTAAAATACACTTTTGATTTTAAATTTACTCAAGTTAAAATGAATTTTGCCAAATACAAGCTAAAAAAAGAAAAGAAATAAGGATGGATGAAAACATGTCATAGTTTGACCCCTTCTTCGTCGTCGAGTATTTACACACGCCATGTCCGCAAACACACTCGTTCTGTGCAAATGTTTGAATCGCATGTCAATACAAAATGAAAAAAAATACTCGTTAGGTTTATATATTAAAAAAAAAGTTCTATGAGTGAAAAATATTGAATATAAAGAAAAAATACTGTAATGGCTATAAATTAAAACTTTACATAATGTGAAACACTAAAAATTAAAATCCAAATTTTGGTATTTAATTTTTAGTTTAAGCTACTATTTTTCTATATTATTGGTATGTTGTAAATCTGAACTTGGGAACATTAAAACATATTAAAAAAAAGTGAACCACAGGGAAATTGTAATTTAGAGCATTTAGATAGACGCAACTATTCAACAGTTGATAAAAAATAAAAACAAAATGTTTGACTTGAATTCACATTTTATTTTCATTTAACANAAAGAACAAATTGATAATTATTTTTGAAGATTCAAGAATTTAAATGAAAATGTTATTGGATTTAATTAAAAGTGACTGTACATCACAATAAAATGTTGGAAATGAAGTATGTAGGGAAAAAGACTGCTAGGGAGGACAAGAAAGAGATGGGAGGAGGAGATAACAGAAAGTGAGAGGATAAGAATGGTGGAAAGATAGAGGAAGGTGGAGGGATATCTAAACTGACCGGGTCACGGTCTGGAAACAGTTAATGATGTAGACTACAACTCTGATTGTAATGAACATTCGGCTACGACGAACCCAATTCGTTGGTCCCAACCCGCATACCTTTAAATGTGTGTTAAAAATATTGTTTATAATCGACCCGATCAACCGAGGTTATAGTCGACCGAAAAAGTGAAACTTTCAACAAGAAACGTCATTCTAACATCATAATTCTTTAAAAACATTAATTTTTGATTTAAACTTTACACCGATTCTCTACCTATGTTCTTGTTTAGCTATCACAAATCTTTCTTCTACCTAGTTTTAAGTTTTTTGAATGACTGGATAGAGTGATTGTATTTGAACTCTTATTTTATCCGAGTCCGTAGAGGTTCATTATAACCAGAGTTGACTTTATTTGTAAATACATTTTGCCACGTTTTAACCGCTACCTATTTTTTTACAAGCACTTTACCCAAGTGGTGTGTTATTGCTCAGGACCACACCTGTAGAGAACTTTGAATCACCCAGATTATTTGTGACCTCTTAACAAATCATGTATGTAAGAGTTGAGTAGCTTTCATATTGTCCGGGGTTAAATTTCAATCCTACCCAAGACAAGACCTCTCCTCCACGACCAGCCACGACAAATTATTGTTTTGTAATACACACGGCAGTTAAGCCCTAAATTGTAATATTGTTAATGGGGAACAGGCATTAAAACTCCCACTTAGGATTCTGTGCAATTAATAAATACAATTTTTCTGTGGTTCATGATTAAAAAAAAATGGAATGAATTTATGCTAGTTATTAAATTATTATTATGGCCACAAAAATGTGTTATAAGTTAAAAGAACACAACTTGACGCTCCAAAGTTTGTTCAGATGGCAGTTTCGCTGCCGTCAACATCACAAAATAATCGGTACACAGTTTAATTTATAGCGAATTGTCATCCATAGTTTCGAGAGCCGTCATTAATTTAACTTCTTCTTGAGGGTTCCGGCAATTGCATCTAGAAAATCTTGGGTATGGAGGTACATCCCCTCCTTGACGTTGGGTAACCCGTGTATACAAGCGGCCAAGTCCTTGGTTACGCTACCACTTTCGATTGTTTCAACACAGGCTTCTTCCAGGCTGCGAGCGAATCTGCGGAAGATGACCATTTATTATGTTAGTTTCAACATTCGGTTAGTCTTTACACCGGTCATTCCTGGGACACTCGGAATAGACACATAACAAATTACTAGGCACGCACAAACTACAGGGTGGCCCGCCCCCTATATCCAGCAGACGCCTCACTCTGAATTGGAGGAGGTCAATCCCCTCCCACCCATATTGTGACATGAAGAATGAGTCAATAAAGCTCTGGACAAGCAGTTCACTTGCTCATTCTCCATGTCACAGTATGGGTGGAAGGGGATTGACCTCTTCCAATCCAGAGTGAGGCGTCTGCTGGATATAGGAGGCGGGCTACTTTTCCATGGGCCACCCTGTATAATCAAATAGCCAAAGCTATTATTTATCCTTTTTAGTGAGTAATTCTCCATCTATATATATCATATTTTGAAAATGGATAAACGACATCTGGACACGGGAATCGGACCCTAGATCTTTGGCTTAGTACACCAATGCTCTAAACACTGAGCTATCCAGGTCCAGGGTTCGATTCCTGTGTCCAGATGTAATTTTTTAATTTTCAGAATTTGAAAAAAAAAAGTATATTGAGCTTATTTATATAATTATATTCGTTAAAATCACTTGGTTATTGTTTAATTAAATTGACTATTTAAGCTGTAAATATATTTATTAGCACAACTTTATAATAGGCAAAGCCAGAATTTTTTTTAAAGCCCAGTCGCAGTTTAACTATATATTTTTTGTAGCCGTGTAAAAGTTTTGAAGCTTTGCACAGTCCTAAAAGTTATATTCTGGTTATTCCCGAGTAATAGTCTTCAAGACTGAGCTAAGTTTTTAAAATATACTCAGGCTTGAGTTGGTCAACTTGTTCTCACCTGGCGAGGTCCGGTGTGTCGTCCAGAAGGGCTCTGTGCTCCAAACCTCTCGTCCAGGCGAAGATGGAGGCAACAGGATTGGTAGATGTTGGGAGTCCTTTCTGATGTTGTCTGTGACACAACATAATCAGACAATAATACACGGTTATATTCCTAAGTTAAACCTATTATCTCGACGTGTTCACGAGTACTCCTTGTATCTCGGTAAGCTCAGGGTAGATAACTAGTAAGATATCAATATCACTATCAATAGGAAACTTAGATTATTATTATTATTATTATTATTATTAGCACTGCGCCTTACTACCCGTTCGGGTTATACGCACTTACGCTAATGTGTAATGATAGGGTGATTGTGAGATGAAATGGAGGACCTACAGTTTAACGTGGAATCCGAACCACGGTGGAGGCCTGGCATTCCTCACATTCACAAGATGTCTTGTCAGAGGTGAAGGAAGGGTTTGGTAATCAGCTAAATCTGTGCCGGTACCAAGGATTGAACCCCGGACGCCAGCATAGAAGTCTGACACCTTACCCCTAGACCACCAGGTCACCAGGAAGCTTAGAAATGTCGAAGCAAATCAAAGGTGAGATCTTCCTTCACTTTGACTTCAACCCCCCGTAGTAACCTTCTCATCTCGGTAACATTTCCAAGGAAGTATAAAGCCTGGATATATTATGAACACCTGTAAGATATTTCACTTAATATTAAGGGCCTACATATTCCAACTGGTGACATCGAAACATAAACATGGACATGTCAGTAGAGAGTAATTTATTGTGCTCTTGAATTAGTATTATTATTAGCACCGCGTCTTACTACCCGTTCGGGTTATATGCACTTACGCTAATGTGTAATGGTAGGGTGATTGAGTGAGATGAAATGGAGGACCTACAGTTTAACGTGGGATCCGAACCACGGTGGAGGCCTGGCATTCCCCCACATTCACAAGATTGATAATTAAAAAACTAATAGTAGTGTCGTATGACAACAAGAAATGTTGGGCCCACCTGTAATGCCTTGTGACGGTTCCATGAGCGGCCTCCGATTCGAACGTTCGGCCGTTGGGTGTGAGTAGAACCGAGGTCATCATGCCCAGGGATCCTGAAACAAGATGTTTACAGTGTTCCCGAGTCTATAGCGTCTCTCTTACTGCCGGTTATGCTGACCAGACTGGTAGCGTTTATACTCCACGCGTGCACATGGGCATAAACAGTGCTACCACCACAAGATTTACAAAATAACAAAATCAATCAAATTTACTGTATTAAAATTACCTTTTTGTATCTTGGTTACACATGTGAAGTTAGGTATAAACACTTTCAGAAATAGGATTATCAATATTCTTTTCCTTTTTTTGACACATTTTGCTAATTTTAGAATAAAATTGTCATCATAAACATATAATTAAACTTTAAAAACTATTCCTCAAGTAAGTCATTAAAAGTCAAAAATTTCATGGAAATATATATCGATTGAGTTTACAAATCGATTTGTTTTAACTAAGCGCACAAATTTATAAATGTTCAAAGTTTAATTTATCAATCACGCCGAGGAGGAGTGCCGTTTGGCGATATTTTTCCATAAGTCAACAAGAATCCATAAATTTAGCAACTTGTAATATTAGCGATACTGATGTGCTGAAAAACTTAGAATGCTAGTGTTTAAAAATTTTTTTTTAAAGAATTTAACGTCCAAATCTAAAATATTTGGAACAATGTAGTGTGTATTAGTTGTAATTTGTGAAAATTAGCCTCTATTGAGCTGTCTACATACTACCATAGGTACCATAGTCCATTTTCTATAGATAAATTTTATTTAATAATAATTAAAATTAAGCATTTAGGTAGACATAGGCCTACTTTGTTATTAATTGATATTTGTATTTTGTTCGGATCGGATCGGATTATCTTATGGGAATATCGAATATATCGGAAAAATTCAATATCGGACCATCTCTAGTAATTAGTACATAAGCGTATAACCCAAACAGGTAGTAAGATAAGGCGATAAAAAAAAATTAGTAAAGAAATCTTGTTATGTTTACCATACACTGGCACAAAATCATACCGGTGCGGACCTTTCTTTGGAGGCCTCTCGTGGCTAAACGGTAAGAACTACCAAAAAAATGAACTGCACCAGAGCTAGATTTTTTTGGATTTTAGGTAAATTTTGCACATTTTCCGCACATTTTTTAAATTTTCTGACACACTTATGGGACAACTAGAATGATAAAATTGTAAAAATATATCAACGTTCAAAACAACGCTAGTGAAAACCATTACTAAATGGCCACAGACTGTAATTCCCTGTCCTGTCGTATTAATACAACTCAGAAGACTGTCTTCATTCACTTGCCGCAGACAAAGGTACTAAAACTTAACCAGGTCATTGAGTGCAGTAACTGTTTAAGCTCCGCCCTCTCCCCCTGCATTCCTTTTCCACGTTCCGTGCTTTCAGTCAAGCTTTGTACTACCTGAACAAGAACTCGGGTAGAGAATCTGTGTCTTCAAGTTTAAACAATCAAAAATATATGATGTTAAAGAATTATGATGTTACGTTAGTTTACACTCACTAGGGGGTTTGGGGGAGGAGCCCACAACAAACAAAGCGAGTCCTTGTATACAATCACACCCTAACATACCGTATCCTTGCGCCACAATGTCCGACTGGACATCTCCGTCGTAGTTCTTGGTGGCCCAGACGAAGCCTCCGCTCGACTTGAGCACCTGCGCGACCATGTCATCAATCAGGCGGTGTTCATAGTAGATTTTCTTTTCCTCAAATTCTTTACGGTAGTTCCTGAATACAATCAAACATCAACCAAATTTATATTCTAGTAGCAATTGTGTGATAGACCATGTTTTCCAAAATCAGAATAAAACTTAGAAAATTACATTTTTTAACAATAACTATACTAAAAATTGATTTTAAAATTATATACAGAGTAAATTGAAAAACTAACTTTTCATAGATTTCTTGAAATATGTCTTTAAATCTTCCGTCGTATCGCTTCAATATTGTGTTTTTGGTCGATAAAATTAAAGGATAGTTCTTTTTTATTGCAACCTGCAACAAACAAAATTTTAACATGTAAAATTGTATATTATAAGTAGGCCTATGATATGGGCAAACTTTTTATACTTCAAAATAATATTATATAAATTTAATGAAATACTGTGAATAATTATTCAAATTCAAAACTAGGAAAAGATAAGTTCTAAAGTGATTAGGCTCCACTTTTTGAGAGGTGAACTTTAATATTCAATTTATATTCATCTATCCCAACCATAGTCGTTAGAATAAGAACGGCAAGTAAAAAATTTGCCAAGATCATTCTTTCCCGCTTAACTGGTCGAATGGGTCACTCTCTCAATAAACTTGATCGCTGACGACTGAAAGATCGGGGTTCGAATACTGTCCATGTGGAAGTAAAATGTTTTTCACTTACCCTCCACAAAAATGTGAGCACAATTCCTCTAAATTCTACCTTCCTCATCCCTAACACAGCGACATATTACACATATATGTATAGTTCAAACAGGCGGTACATAAGACTCTACAGGAAAAATACAACAAAACAATTTCACCCCTCACCCCTCACCCCATAAATTTGACAAAATATTTTAAAATAATTTAATTTCATATTTTGAGATAAAATGTAATTTTTTTTTTCCTAGCACCGCGTCTTACTACCTATTCGGGTTATACGCTTTAAGTACTAATTACGTTAATGGATTATGACTTGGGAAGGTTGAATTAGAGGAAGTGAACCCGCATTTGCGTGGAGGGAGAGTGGAAAACCATTTAGGAAAAAACCACCCCCAGTTCACCCGACCGAGATTCGAACCTCCGATCACCCCGTCCTCAGCAGTCTAGCTCAACACGACAAGCGCGTTAGCCAACTACGAGCCACCGAGGCGTGTGAATTTTTATTCATTCTACTCGTTACAAACAAAGGTACAAACTAGGTATTTCTGTCACCTGAAAGTTGGCGTGAGCGAAGGCTTGTATCGACTTGTCGGTGTTGTACATGGCAAGCACGACTCCCGGGGAGTCGAAAGTGTACACTTCACCAAGAATCTCAGTCTTTCCGTCTGATTTAAACACAAGCTCAACCTGAAACGGATACAATAAAAGATGCATACTTGTCCGGGTGCTGCCCGTGGGAGCGCATCTGTGCGGTCCACACCACTATTATTATTATTATTATTATTATTATCATTATTATCATCATCATCATCATCACCGCGTCTTACTACCCGTTTGGGTAATACGCACTCACGCTAATGTGTAATGGTAGGGTGATTGTGAGATGAGATGGAGGACCTACAGTTTAACGTGGAATCCGAACCACGGTGGAGGTCTGGCATTCCCCACATTCACAAGATGTCTTGTCAGAGGTGAAGGAAGGGGTTTGGTAATCAGATAAATCTGTGCCGGGACCGAGGATTGAACCCCGGCCGCCGGCATAGAAGTCTGACACCTTACCCCTAGACCACCAGGTCACCCCTCATCAATGAAAATTAATATAGGTGTGCAAAGCTTCACCTTTGCTAAGCTATATAAATATATACTCGAACTTTGTGAATAAGCCTGTTTCATTTAATTCAATTTGACTTTGCCTTCAAACAAAATCCAAGGGAAATTCACACAGGCCCCCTTGGTCCGTCTCACCGTGCCGGGTTTAGAGATGACCGTATCCAGGGCCTTGTATTGGTCCCCGTGGGCGTGTCGACCAACGATGATGGGTTTGGTCCACCCTGGCACTATCCGCGGGATGTTCTTGCACAAAATGGGCTCGCGGAACACGGTTCCGTCCAGGATGTTACGGATTGTGCCGTTCGGGCTGGGCCACATCTTCTTCAGTTTGAACTCTGAAAAGACACGAAAGATATGTGTGGCAATATTAACGTGCTCTATCCAGACCAGTGGTTTACCATCTCTTGTTTAAAGGGCGCTGGGACCTCATCATGTGTACTGACCTTTGACCCTCTCCTCGTCAGGTGTGATAGTGGCGCACTTGATGCCCACGTCGTGTTTGAGAATGGCGTGCGCAGAGTCAATCGTGACCTGGTCATCTGTCGCATCCCTGTTTGGCAAACCCAAGTCGAAATACAAGCACTCGATCTACAAACATACAACGTTCTCGATAACTACAATATTTGTACTTATTGTTCTTGACGGCACTTCACATTACTGGGGTTGTTAGCGCTTGAGACCACACTAATGGAACAACACCCTTACTTGGTCTGTGTCTACGTTTTAAACCCCATAATAATATAGTGTGACCTTGACATAGCGGACAATGTGAGGTAGTACAAGGTCACCTTGACACAAGGGACAACGTGAGGTAGTACAAGGTCACCTTGACACAAGGGACAATGCCAGGTAGTACAAGGTCACCTTGACACAAGGGACAATGTGAGGTAGTACAAGATCACCTTGACACAAGGGACGATGCCAGGTAGTACAAGGTCACCTTGACACAAGGGACAATGGCAGGTAGTACAAGGTCACCTTGACACAAGGGACAATGCCGGGTAGTACAAGGTCACCTTGACACAAGGGACAATGCCGGGTAGTACAAGGTCACCTTGACACAAGGGACAATGCCAGGCAGTACAAGGTCACCTTGACACGAGGGACAATGCCAGGTAGTACAAGGTCACCTTGACACAAGGGACAATGGCAGGTAGTACAAGGTCACCTTGACACAAGGGACAATGCCGATTGACACAAGGGACAATGCCAGGCAGTACAAGGTCACCTTGACACAAGGGACAATGCCAGGCAGTACAAGATCACCTTGACATAAGGGAAGATGAGAATCTCCTTGATGTTGGCCCATATTATCCGAGTCATCTCGTCACCGTCCAGCTCCACCACGGGGTTCTTGCCCACCACTCGTTTGTCGCTCGCATCTGGAACACAAGGACTCTCCTTCAGAACCATGCGAGTATAGTTACACTGTAGTTTCAGACACAAAGAGCGGGTGATAGAGGTCAACTGGGGTCAATTACCTATTCCCTCGGATGGCTACAATAACATCATTTGCAAAGTTGTATTTATCAACTGAAAGGATAACACAATTTTTTTAAAAAAAAAAGGTATGTACAGTAGCCCCGTGGCTTCTTTGGTGCTGACTGACAGCTCACAGCTGACTTCTGACAGTCACCATTTAGGTGTAATACTTAAATTTTGACTGTCAGAAGTGACAGCTGCTAAACACATGTTTTTGTAAATCATATGGTTCGGCGTAGGGATACATAATTTGGTCTGGTAACTTTTCAAAGCCATCAGCTGTGAGCTGTCAGTCAGCACACAAAGAAGCCATGGGGCTACTATAGTAACTAGTAAGATCGGGTGTCGAGTTAACTCGAGTTAGCTTGCATCAGTTTGGTTTAGTTACTTCAATGGGTGGGACGAAGAAGGTAGAATTTACACATTTGTGTGGGGAATGGGAAATAACTCTGGTAACATCATCTTAAATACACCCAGACCGTAATCACAACCCTGAGCTGTAATTAGCAAACCAGACTAGCAAGGAGATAGGTATGGTTTATCTCTACCATTGTTGACGAGCTTCAAGTTTAGTCTGTGTGTCCAGCGTTGCGGGTATGTGTTTATTACACTTTATTATTTGAATTCTCAAAGACTAGGTCAATCGGGCTGTACCATTTAATGTTGAATTCACTTTTCCAAGGTCAGCACTATTTTCTTAATACATTATTATTATTATTACCGCGTCTTACTACCCGTTTGGGTTATACTCACGCTAATGTGTAATGGTAGGGTGATTGTGAGAGGAAATGGAGGACCTACAGTTTAACGTGGAATCCGAACCACGGTGGAGGCCTGGCATTCCTCACATTCACAAGATGTCTTGTCAGAGGTGAAGGAAGGGTTTGGTAATCAGATAAATCTGTGCTGGGACTGAGGATTGAACNATTCACAAGATGTCTTGTCAGAGGTGAAGGAAGGGTTTGGTAATCAGATAAATCTGTGCTGGGACTGAGGATTGAACCCCGGGCCCCAGCACAGAAGTCTGACACCTTACCCCTAGACCGCCTGGTCACCTTTCTTAATACAAAATTCCTTATGTTTTCCAGGTACTTTAGATAGCATAAAGTGATGCTACTTATGAATATTGCAGTTAAATGTTCTGAATTCACAAACATTTAAGGCATATTTTAGTTGTTTTTTTATTAAATTCTCTGTGTTGCTAAATAGTTCAAGACTATGCTAGCATTATATTATATCTAGAATCCAGTCCTTGGTTTCAAGATATTAATCGCGCAGTGGAAACGGACTGTATTCACTGGGACAATGTAAAGAATCTTACTACCTCCCGGTGTGTTTGTGGATAAGATAATGTGTCACATAACCTCTAAGAGAATATATCGACCTTGCTTAGATTACATTACATCTTGTGGAGATGTTTGCTGTTGGTAAATATTGAGATAGTTTGGCTTTGTTAACTTTGAGAGCAAACAGACATTAAATTACTCTACATTTAGAATTATAAACCACTTTATTCTACAAGGTTGCTCTCATTATCACTCATAATTCAGCTCCCTGCCGCTTAGAAGAACAAGATGGACCAGAACTTTTCCCCTGCAAACATCATTTAGATCACTGTCCTGCCCCATGGCTTCTTTGGTGCTGACTGACAGCTAAAAGCTTTGAAAAGTTACCAGACCAAATTATGTATCCCTACGCTGAACCATATGATCTGCAAAAACATGGGTTTAGCAGCTGTCACTTCTGACAGTCAAAATTGTAGGTATATACCTAAATGTTGATTGTCAAAAGTCAGCTGTAAGCGGTCAGTCAGCACCAAAGAAGCCATGGGGCTATCATATACATATACATACATAAATAACTTCTAGAAATTTCATTCTGGGTAGTCCTTATTGTATGCCCCCCACAAGTATATTTTTGGATGCGCCACTGAGTCGAGTAGTTTTTGTGTCATTGTTATTGTTCCGTTATAAAAGTGTTTCTAGTTCCTGTTCTACAACTTCTGTTATTGGAACTGTATAGAACTAATTAATTCTGTGTATAATATACACGGAATTAATTAAACATATTATGCTTATTATATTAAAATAGTGCATACAGCTAGTAAACTGGGAAATGACTTCTTTGATACATAAACCGGTTATAAAGTGGAGAACCAATGGAACAATGATACCAAGGAATTGAACCGATTCACCCCTAGTTTTTGTTTTTCAAATGTTTGTCAGTTAATTTGCAGTGCTTTCCTTCTTTTGCGACCAATAGTCTAAATGTCTACTCTAAATATATTTTTGAAGAACATGATTCACTTTTGTGCCTCAATCCACAAAAAAATTATTACCCTAAATAGCATTAACAAATAAGTAATTATTTCACAATTAATACTCATAGAAAATAGTTGTCTAGTTTATATTTTACTATGACAGCATAAGTTTGTTCCAGCTCAGTTTTTAAAAGAAGTTTGATTATTTTTACTTCCTTTCAACACCAGGAGGAGGAACTATTGTGATCAGCAAAAAAACAAAAACAAATCACCCTCATAAATGTCAATTTATGAACCCTTGAAACCGAAAAGGTGGCTTTAGCGATACCGGTTTGTCTATGTGTATCTATTTTGGCCTTGACCCGAAACTATTTTACCAATTAGTCAAAAACTTGATAATTAGGGTTTTCATATTATAGTTACCATGAGAAGTTTTTGGAATTAGATATCCAACCTTAAAATTAAGGGTAGTATAATGAAGGTCAAAAAGAGAATACATCAATTTTCTCTGAATCTACTGTAATAATTTTGATTAAAATTGTATCTAGGCATTGTTCAACAAATAAAATGGCAGTTTTCGTTTTACCACAATAATAACTTTGAAGATACTTTTTCATGTGTAAATATTAAATTTGGATCATATCACCACAACACGATTTGAGATAAGAAATAGTTCTTATAAACATAAAGTTGTTGTATTATATATATGGAAGTCTTTGAAAATATAAATTATTATTCTCTTTGGTAGACAAAGATTTTCCTCATAGATGTTTCATTTATGCTCTTTGGTGGAATGTTTCTGCCACAATGTATATTATTTTGTTTTACAAATCTTACCGAAATGTTTAGTAAGTGTGTCTATTATAAGATAAAAAGCGATAGATATAAAATCTTTGTGGTGGGTACCATTTATTTTATATAATATAAAGATTGCTGCAGAAAATGACATAATCAACATTACTGGGAAAGAATGCACTCAACCTGATACACCACCACATATTTGGTAGGAAGGGTTAGATAAATTGTCTGATTGTCACAGCTGAGTTCAGCTGATTCAGTTCAGAATAATTGAAACACATCAATAATATATATTAATCAATGTGGGGTAGTAATTAACTGAATTATTTATGGAGCATCGAATAAAATACCTCTTAAATCATTTAAGACATCAAAAAGAACGTCAAATTTTCCAAGATTCTGTGAAACCCACACACACACCTTGCTGAAGATCTTAAAGATAAGGTAGGATTCTGGTAGGAACTTTTATAAATTGGATAAATATTTTGTAACAGTCAACAATGATAACAAGTTGTTACTATACCATGATTTTGGTTGGAAGAACAGTAGAGAAAATTCAAATTTATTTATTTGCGACCAATATTGATAATATTTTACTATTTCATTTGTGTTATTTTATAGGTATTGATAATATCCATCAAAAGTGACAACTGCAGATAACAAAACTTGACGTATGAATATATTAAAATTGTTTTAGTAACTTTAGTAACTAACTTCTGCTGTTTTTCCAACCAAAATCAACCTATAGGTATACCTATCTCTAAAGTGACATCATCACATGACCAGCCATTCCAATGGTATCTTTCCCCCTGCTTGTATCAGGAGGCGAGGAGAAAAGAGGAGGTATACACATCACAAGACAACACACATAGACCAGGACTGGGGCATAGACTAGTCTACACTCGAGAACTAGAGTTTGAGCTAAGAATTTCAAATATAAGTTTACAGTTCAATTTCAAACAGAAAGAACCTTATCTAACAGAAATTTTACTAGATATATTTTCATGTCTTCAAACATGAAGTGATGTGATCTGCAGCTGTAATTTTGATTATTATCAATACATATAGAATAACAATAATAATAATAATAATATAGTAAAATATTTTCACTATTGACAGAAACAATATAGGTTATGTTTGTATTTTGTAAAAGGTGGTCCAAATGTCCCTTCATAATAAAATCTACAGTAGCCCCGTGGCTTCTTTGGTGCTGACTGACAGCTCACAGCTGACTTCTGACAGTCAGCATTTAGGTATATACAGTAGCCCCATTACTTCTTTGGTGCTGACTGACAGCTCACAGCTGACTTCTGAGAGTCAACATTTAGGTATATACCTAAATTTTTACTGTCAGAAGTGACAGCTGCTAAAACTGTTTTTTGCAGATCATTTGGTTCGGCGTAGGGTTACATAATTTGGTCTGGTAACTTTTCAAAGCCGTCAGCTGTGAGCTGTCAGGTTGACGGACGGAGCTGACGGAAGGAAAGATAACCCCCACACAGAGACTACGTCAACAAACAGCTGTCAAGAGATTATCGGCGCACTGCCGCGGTTATAGTAACCATCCACAAAATATTGAATTCATCATAACAGTTTTAATATTTGGTCAATGTTTGAGTCATGTTTAATGTCGCATCACATGAGCATGCGCGCACAGATTAGGAGTTCACTAGAATGGGCCATTATCTCCATGCATTTACACAACTTCACCAAATATAGCGACCATCACCTCCAATTTTACATAATTTTAAGTTGATGAAAGGAAATTATATTTGTAGATGGAAACATTTCCGAGGCGAGGCTTCGGTAACACTGATAGTCGTAGTAGACCCTTAAATAGAAGACCTGGCTTGGAGTCCCGACTGTTGCCTCAAGATGTTTATGTGTAGTTGTGTCCAAGCCCCAACTGTTGCCTCAAGATGTTTATGTGTAGTTGTGTCCAAGCCCCAACTGTTGCCTCAAGATGTT
>CABFOW010002013.1:8378-52870 GCA_902141385.1 Timema californicum
GCCCCCCCCCCCCCTACTTCACAATCATGCGTACGCTATTGAGAGAAAACGTTTATAAGTCTTAATATTGACTTGGACTGTTATTTTCAATGGAATGTGTCTTAAACCACGAATAAAAATGTGTACATATCCACACATGTCCAACCACAAGCTAAATAGCAATTATACAGGTCAGTAACGTTTTTTTTCCCTTATGACAGAATGCATATATATTTTTATGTGACTTAAATGTTTTCTTGTTTGTATTTATAATATGAATATTCCAAATTTGCGAATAGTATAGTTGACTTTTAGGACACAAAAATCTATATTTGCTCTTCAATTGTAAGCGATTCAGCAAAACCCTAATTTCTTTCAATTTTCTCTTTTATTGTTTTATGCGTTGGTTGAATATCTATCAGCAGATTTTATTGGAAAAAAGATTAAAGGTATTTAGATGCACTTGTTATTTTGGTAAGCGCAAAAGCTTGCAGCATTTATTATTAATTAAAGTTTGTTGGACCATAACGATTAAATTTTAAGGATTGAATACAGCGAACATTTCGTTATATTGAGAATGAGCGGGGTTATATTGGAAATTCAACTGCCGCATCTAAGCCAATCTATTATATTATCAGTGGCTTCCGATAATAAAAGGGCAAGGGAACCATTAAAAACAATTTAAATTCGACTTCGTCTGTTATTTATTGAGCTCACTTCTATCCCCATCCCCATCCCCCCAATATTTTTCATCCCATTTTTTAATAAACCCGTTTGATTTAAGAGCCAATAAAATCAATCGTCGCAATGTGAGCGCCAGCTTCTAGTCCCAACTAAGAAGGCAAGTCGTCCAAATGTTACTCATTCATGCATTTGTCTGTCACATTTTGTTTGAACTGGGATTTGTAAAAAAAAAAAAGAAAGATTCTTGTTGAAGGATGGATGAGAGTTCTCAGTAATTGAATCCTCTTATCCTTTTGCTTTGTAGAAGGATGGAAACGAAATAAAAGGGTTTTGGTCACAATTACAGGGTGTGTATAAATGTGTGCAATTACTGTTATAGAGCTATTATATATATATATATATATATATATATATATATAAAGCAAAAAACGTAAATCTTCACTTTATTAGTTTGAAAATAAAAAAAAGTCGCCGTCAACTGGAAAACAAAATATTGCTGCTAAGATTATTATTTACGGCGTCTTACTACCCGTTCGGGTTATACACTTTAAGTACTAGTTACCTCTAGTGGATTAGGAATTGGGAAGGTTGAATTAGAGGAAGTGAACCCGCCTTTGCGTGGAGGGAGAGTGGAAAACCATTTAGGAAAAACCACCCCGAGTTCACCCGACCGAGATTCGAACCTCGATTTCCCCGTCCTCAGCAGTCGAACTTTAACACGACAAGCGCGTTTGCTGCTAAGAAAGATGTTAAAAATGCACCCACACAACGAAAATATTAGTTCCCTTTCACCCGCTACGGTTGCCGCGTGGTCTAGTCGACCAGACTGGCGATGACGGGGAGATCTAGGTTCGAATCTCGGTCGGGTGTATTTAGATGGGTTTTTTTTCTAAAATTATTTTCTACTCCCCCTTCAAGTAAATGCGGATACACTTCCTTAAATATTTAAACATTTCTTTTTACAATATATTGCTTAAAGTAAGTGTTTAAAACAGCAACCGTGAATTTCGCGACAAGCCGCGTTGTGTTGCATCACGCCGCAACATCATTGGTTGTACAAGCAGCGTGAAATGTTGACGTCACATATCTCGCGTGATAAACACCAAGCGGCGTTCATTGAGACACATTTCAGGCTTATTTTGTTTTGAATAATCACGCTATTAAGAGGAATTGCATATTTTCGGACACAACCTCTATACAACAAATATGTTATTATTTCGCAAGAAAAACTCTCGATTTAGTGGATGGTATTAAAACCTTTCTCATTCTACACTAAAAAGAAAGTTTAACGTTACTGTTTATAATTGAATTCTCTCTAATATTTTAAGATATCGCTTTGATATTCTGATATCAAAGAACCTCTTTCAAAAGCGTTTATTGGTTTACAAAGTTTGTGATTGAATAAAAATTTGATTAAAGAAATTGACCTATTTACTTATTTTAGAACAGAAACAATAGCTTGAATGTATATTTATAGACAATGAATGACTTATCAATTTAAAAGAAACAAAAACTATTTATTTTTAATCATTCTGACGAAATAATTATGTAGAAAGCTAATGTATGTGCAATTAATTGTACATAGATAGAGAAGCTTGGGATATCAAAATAGTGATATTTCTGCCTTTAGCTATGAGTAAAGAATAGCCCAAAGCACTGGACAAACACTGTTAGCTCAGGGGCAGAATATTGATGCACTATGTCAAGGGTTCCGCGTTCGATCTCCGTGACCAGGTGTCCTTTTTAAAATTTACTAAATTATTTTTATTTAAATTAAACATTATTTGATAGTAACAAACACAAAGTATTATGAAACCTAATTTGTTTTTATGTGAGGTTAGTTTAATGTTAAATTTAATCCGACACCTTAACTCAGTTGGTAGAACTGTAGGTAATCGGTCTAGTGAGCTTGCGTTCTAGGGTTCTGTTCCCGGCATGGCCGAAAATTTATTATTGGTGAAATGTGCTTTCACAGTGATGAATTAAGGTGCGGCAAAAGGGCGCACGAGTAATTTTTCAGTTTTTATAGCATTACATTTTTTTGGACCAAAATAAATCAAATATTTCTCCAGTAGAAACATAGAGTTTAATTTCTGCACGTTCTAATATCAACAGATCTTGAATATCTGTCAAGGGTGTCCTGGAATGATGTCAAAACATTTTAAATAAAGAGAAAATGTTTTGACAACATTCCAGGACACCCTTGACAGATATTCAGGATCTGTTGATATTAGTATTTGCAGAAAACTAAACTCTATGTTTCTACTGAAGAAATATTTGATTAATTTTTGCCAACAAATTTATATTCCATAAAAACTGAAAAATACTTGCACTCCCTCTGCCGCAACTTAAGGGTCGGTGATTGGATGTTGTGCCTGACATACAAAGCTAGGACAGGCCTAGCAAGCCGGTAGTGGGAAATGTATGGCTTGAATAAAAACTGACCCAGGCCGGAAACAGAAATGGATGAAAAGTTAAATATTAAATTGTGATATCATTGCGTGGTAGTTTTGTTTATCAGCGCGTCTTACTACCTGTTCAGATTATTTGCATATTTGATAATTAATCTAATGAGGAAGGAAGCATTTTATTTTAATCTACACGCATTTGCAGGGAAGGAGTGTGGGGAAATAAAAATAGAAGAAACCCTCTTCAGTAGACCTGACTGGGATTCGAACTATTATCTCCCCATCAAGAGCAGACCAACCTAACACGAGAGTGACACCTTAGACCATTCGACCACTGAATTAGAAAACTTATACTAACGCTTACCCATTTTGAACAAGAGGAAAAAACTACTTGTAAGTAGATGATAAGATTTATTTTACAATATAAGAAGTAACTTTAGAATTAACGTAGAGATTTCATGCCTGATTCTAAACAAGAAGATTCAAATTAGAATATGACTTGTTTTTCTTATTCAAATTTTGAATATTCTATTCTTTATATAGAGGAATGCTAGTGCAGTCACTTTACAATACCACTTTAACATTCTAGATTATAATAGCCATTAGTTGGGACGTTTGGGAATTTACTAGTAAATAAAAAACTAGATTAAACAGTCAATTAAAATATCACACTCCCCTTACTACATTAAACTGTCGCGCCAAAGGAAGATATAGTTACAAAAGAGAACATCTCAAGAGCTGTGACCTTTTACCAAACTCACCCTCTTCTACCCCTTTGAAATGTCAGTGAATACTTCCCAGCCGAGCACCCTCGCACAGTGAAAGGGCTGAAAGGTAAGAAGATATGCAGACTATATAGGCCCCTATTAGTTTGTATGACGCCGCGTTGGGACTACGACATTTGACGCAGGAATTAAGAAAATACTGGTTTACGGTCTCGCCTACTAAAAGTGGTCGGCTTTGCTAGAAATATTAGCAGGTTAGTGTTTTATACCTTCTGGTTGAACATTTTAAAGATAAACGTTAGTTTGAAGATACCGAATACATGGTCGCGTAATTGATTCCCCCCTCTTTTTATCAACAACTCTAATGTACATACCTGACCCCAACCCCTCCTTAGCAACGGATGCGTGCATACAACAAACCCGTTGCTAGGGACATCTCCATACAGAAAGCCAATGAAACGTGCGGAATGGTCTGTCGTTATATTATTATTATTATTATTATTACTATTAGCACCGCGTCTTACTACCCGTTCGGGTTACACGCACTTACGCTAATGTGTAATGATAGGGTGATTGTGAGATGAAATGGAGGACCTACAGTTTAACGTGGGATCCAAACCACGGTGGCGGCCTGGCATTCCTCACATTCACAAGTTGTGATTAATACACTTCTTGTCAGAGGTGAAGGAAAGGTTTGGTAATCAGATAAATCTATGCCAGGACCGAGAATTGAACCCCGGACCCCCAGCACAGAGGTCCGACACCTTACCGCTAGACCTCCAGGTCACCCACGCTGTTGTTCAAGTCAATTCTCGACGAGGCGCCGCGCCCCATGTGACTCGCACATGAATAATAAACAGGTATATATTTGTGAAGCATTATTGTAAGTCTTCAACAGGACTCTATACTGAGTTTTAAAAATATCGAGCGTCAAGTTTATCTTCCGGAAGCTTGTACAATCCTCCCACAACCAGACACCGGGCAACCCAATCTTCTTATCTAGGAGATTGGGGAGCAGGAGATTGACCCGGGGGAGGGGTCCCGCAAACCTCCCAAAGTCCTGATCGGAAGATTGAGGCGCTGACCGACAAAGATTCATAGGAGACTCTCACTCATTCCCCCTCTGAGAAAAATGTACTGAACATAACTTTAGAACCCTTTTGGGTGCCTATTTTTATTGAGGTGCTTAAAGTACCATTTATGAAACAGCAGTGGTGGCTCGTAGTTAAAATTAGTGGGGGTGCTGCTCCAGAAAATGTATAGCCTTTGTTTTAAAATTATGTAAAAGGGAAAAAAAAAGTTTAAGAAGAAAATTTATTCAGGAATTTGATAAAAATCTTTAAAAAAAAACTTTTTTACTTATTTTAACTTAAATTGTTACACTTCAAGCTTGATCTATTCATTTAAAAATGAAATCCATTCTTCTTGTTTTAATTTGCGCAAAAAGTTCTATAATTTTCTCCTTGATTTCTGGATGACAATTGAAGACATTTTTCTACATTTAAAGTACTGCAAGCGCATTTAGTCTTTCTGTTAAATAAAAGAACCGAAAAAAAATTAGTCAAATAGAATAGCTGGAAGCAAAATAATAATCTAATTCTACACCCTTCTACAGTTTATCACATTCAAGAATATGGTACACGATTTTTAAGCACAACATACGCTGAGTAAAAAAAACTTCCTTCCGCCATCTCACCAGAGCCGGCACTGCGAGAGCAACAGTGCTCTCTCTACCTGGCAGTCCCGCCTTCCTCCTCACCACCCCTCCTATGTGCGCATGCGCACAACAGTCAAACACCACGTCGCTGGCACTGTGAAGCGCACAGGTTGTATATTTTTTATAAACTGGGGGATGGCTACTGAAGTACTGACATTAATATTAAGAAATATATATTGTACCACGAAAATAAAAAAAAGAATTAAAGAAAAAAAGACTCATTATATTAAATGTTATCGATAATATCAAGTGTAAACAGGGGGTGCTGCAGTTCCGCAGTGCTTATACACGAACCGCCATGGCCGACTGTATATATCGGCACATGAATAGACTTTAATATAGAACAGATACGACACCCAGCTCCCTCCTGGCCATTAAATAATCAATGTGGAAGGGTATATATAACTTGATCAATAATACATTTTTCGCCCACGCCGGGAATCAAACCTGGGAACCTTAATTCAGTAGGCAGACACGCTACTGACTGAGTTAAGTTGTCGAAACTGTTTTAAGTTATTTTTATATTAATTCATTTTGTGTACGAGCTTGTCCTTTCTGATCGTTACATTTGACAACTCGCGGGTCTGCAGTTATTTATTTATTCAAGGTATTTAACTTGCACTCTCTTAACCAACTGATTATATCAGAAAATGAGAATTTCTATGAGCGAGAGAGAAAGGGACCACAAATTTTGCCGAGAGAAGTATTACCACACATCTTCCAGGGTTATTTTACATGCCATAATCGATATGGGACCGACTGCTTTACTCTTCTTCCGAAGTAAGTTGTGGTAAGGATTTTTATCACTCAAGAAAAATCCTTCGACCCCAGTTGGGTTTGAACCCATGATAATACCTCAAGATCACCGAGGTTGACACTAAGCTGCAGTTAAAATGGAGGTAGTTAGTTAGTAAGTTGGCCTTTTCTGAAAAGTATAAATTGCTGGTAATTATAAAGTAGAGGTGTAAATTAATGATGCGAAATAATTCACCATGAATATTGTTGTAAAGTGAAATTAAATTTATTGTAATAGAAAGATAAAATTTAAAAAAAGCCATAAAGTTTAAAAAAGTAATTTACACTTAATTATTATTATTATTATTAGCACCGCGTCTTACTACCCGTTCGGGTTATACGCTTTTCAGTTCTAATTACTCTAATGGATTAGGAATTGGGAAGGTTGAATTAGAGGAAGTGAACCCGCATTTGCATGGGGGAAGAGTGGAAAACCATTTAGGAAAAACCACCCTCAGTTCACCCGACCGAGATTAGAACCTCGATCTCCCCGTCCTCAGCAGTCGAGCTCAACACAAACACGTTAGCCAACTACGCCACCGAGGCGGGTGGAACACTATAACAATCCTAGATAACAAGTTTTAGCCCGATCGGTGAAATGGTTTAGGCTCTAGGCCGAGGCACAGATAGACAGACAGACGGCATCGCGAAAACAACTTTTTTCGGTTTCAGGGGGTCGTGAAACGTCAACATTATTATTAGAATCTCGAGCTCGATTTTTTTTAGAGGTGTCAAGAAAAAGTAAATATCGCTTTATTTTAAAAAGAAACTTTTTTTCCTATGGGTTGGCAGAACCGAGAGTTGTTCTGCAGTTTGTCGAAATTGACTGCTACGAAAATCCCATTGAATTCTGAACCCAGCTATACCTTGCGGTGAGCACGGAAAGGGTGAAAGGGTCCAGGAAGAAAAGAGGGACGCAAGAATGCGTGGTGGAATACCTGCCATAGCGATGTAACCTCAACCTATTCACATGTGCTTAACACACACACACGTAGGAGGGGGACTGTATGCAAGTACTTGAAAGCTACTGTAGCACCATGGCTTCTTTGGTGCTGACTGACAGCTTTGAAAAGTTACCAGACCAGATTATGTATCCCTACGCCGAACCATATATGATCTGTAAAAACATGTCTTTATCAGCTGTCACTTCTGACAATCAAAATTTAGGTATAGACCTAAATATTGACTGTCAGAAGTGAGCTGTGAGCTGTCAGTCAGCACCAAAGAAGCCACGGGGCTACTGTAGCTGTTGGATTTGCTTAGTTGTGCGTACCAGTATTGGCTTTCATTGACGTAAAAACATATCGATTAAGATAATAAGATGAGGGTGAAATAAGATATAAATTGACATGTTTTTAGCTTTGGTGAGGATGGAGGCTAAGGTAAAAACCACCAGCCTATCACAATAACTGTTCTCCTGGGTAAAGTCAGAAATGATAACCCACCTAACCTTGTTTTACTTTATTTCCCGTCTTCCTATCCATGATGGCTATCTGCCTATTTATTCTAGTGGGGTATAATTTAGAGGAAATGTATACAAGTTTGTGTAATTAAAATAAATTTGGGACCCGAGAAACGGAAAACGAAAAAAACTCCGCAAACAAGTTGCTACGCCGATCGAGCGGCCACCACATATCGGTGAAGATGGTATCAACATTTGCGGTTAGAGGGTATCATGTGGTCAGCGCAACGAACTTTCCGTCCGTTAATCTCAGTTTTCTAGACCAGAAGCGCTACTTCTGTATTCAAGTAGCTCCTAAATTGTCCTTGCGGGGCTGAATTTACACCGTTCCGGAACATAGGAACCGAAATAATATAGTCACAACCAATGTGCCATTAGCATAATTAGTATATCAGCATATAACCCGAACGGGTAGTCTGCCCCTAAGACACGGTTCTAAAAAAAAGTAGTAAAAAGTCAAACTTAACCTACAAAAAAAATTAGGAGTATATATAAGAATTATTCATAATAACGCACGCTAACATGATTTACATGAAAGTTATTAAAATTTAATTTAAAAATAAATCTAGTGTTAAAATGAAAGAAACGCATAATGCACAAGTTATTACGTCAATTTGGACAGTCGTAATTTTACTTTAGAGGTTCAATTCAAACAAAACCTTTGCTTTCAAATTATGTAAACTGGTTAATAATGGTTAAGCCCAAAGTTCAAGCCAAACAAGGCATTAATCTTCGAGGGAGCTACCCAGTCACTTATAGAGAATTTCTTGGTTCGAATACTGGTAGGGTTAGAGTCCTAAAGTTGAGTGACACTTCTAGAGAAGTTTTTGGTTCTAATCCTGGAAGGGTTAAGCTCCTTAGTCCTAAAGTTGAGTGAAGAAAACAGGTGATTTGATGTTCACTAGAATTTATAACGTAGGCGCGATTAACTCTTAGCTTGTATAACGTGCTGAAGATTTATTTTTCTATTTATGTATTTAGTAAGCAATGTTTTAAAATCTCTAGTGTGTGTTGTTGGTTCTCTAAAAATAAAACTAGAATTTTACAAGCTCCTGGGATTGAGCATACAGTTAAATACCAGTTATTACTGGTAATACACCAACGAATGTCAATACACATATTGTAAATCTATGTAATTACGGGAATGACCATATGTAAGAGACCACAATTTATTCAGTAGAGTCAGAAAGTGAGCACGTTAAATAACTCGTGTATTATTATTATTATTATTATTATTATTATTATTATTATTAGCACCACGTCTTACTACCCGTTCGGGTTATACGCACTTACACTAATGTGTAATGGTAGGGTGAATGTGAGATGAAATGAAGGACCTACAGTTTAACGTGGAATCCGAACCACGGTGGAGGCCTGGCATTCCCCACATTCACAAGATGTCTTGTCATAGGTGAAGGAAGGGTTTGGTAACCAGATAAATTTGTGCCAGGACCGAGGATTGAACCCCGGCCGCCAGCACAAAAGTCTGACACCTTACCACTAGACAACCATGTCACCCATTAACTCATGTAATAATTATAATATTTTATTGTTGAGACAATAAATAATAATATTACCAATAAACCGCATCAGTGGGGACACTTAAGTGTCAAGATCGTCTAGTATGGTTTGCTGGAGATGAGGCACTTGGGTTCAAATCAGGTCGGGTGTACTGACAAGGGTTATTCATATATGGTTTTCCACTCTCCCTCCACGCAAATATGAATGCATTTTCTTTAAAGTTATAACCTCCTCATCCTGTTTGCACTGCCATAATAATGTATGCTTAACCCAAACGTGTAAATAGAAGTGGTGAAAAAAAACACGTTTGAGTTTGTTAAACATCGTTGGAGCTCATTAGTCCAGTTGGATTGTTGTCAAAAAAAAATTAGGCTATTCACAAACCTCTATTCCGATGTCTTGTTTGTGTAGACAAAAATACAAAGTCAAATATAGACCTCACCTGGGACCCTCCTTTGGCGGGGTCCGAATCCCCGACCCCTCTAGGTGGCTGACTCTGCTGATGTAAGCTCGTCTTACTCTGGCCGGCAGTAGAGGTGGACGCCGCAGCGGGCGTCTGATGCCTACCGGACAGGATCTTCCTGCAAGCACCGCCTCCACAGCTCTCAGCCTCGCCCCCCACCGCCCCTTTGGCACCCGCCCCAGCTCCACCACTTGCCCCCATCACGTCGACTTTCCTCAATAACTCTTCGACCACCACTTTTTGGAGCGCTTCCTCCACAGACACCTTGCCTCCTTCCCCTTGCGTCTCCTTCCCACAACACACGACGGAGGACAAGCCCGCTGAGGTACAGATGACCCCTTGGAAACCGGAGACTTCGAAAGAAGTAATCTCCCAAGGTCCTCCGAAGTCTTTATCAGAGAGTAGTTCTAGAGGCTTGAAAAGACCTACTGGGGATCTAACTAAATTCTCTTTCCGGTAGGATACCAACTTTGTGTCCTGCGGTAGAGGTTGGTTATCGTCGTCGACGGCGAAGGCTACAGACTTGGTCCTGTTGGGAGTAGTTGACCTTGGCCTAGGTGGTTGGTTAGTATCGACGGGCGAAAGAACTTTTCTAGGTTCTTTCTCCGCTGTTGATGATTCCTTAACGTTTTCTTTCTCAATTAAGTTCTCAGAATATTGCTCAACCTTCTTTGGGGGAAAAGGATTCCTATCTAAAGATAAGTATCTTCCGAATTCTTTATAAGGTATCTCCTCGGCGCGTCTGCCTTTTGAATGTTTGTTTTGGCGATCTAAAGACGAACAGTTCCTATGAAAGTTCTTCTTAGGTATCTCTCCTTCTGTTTCGGAGTACAAATGTTTTGGATGACGGTCTAGAGAGGAGTACACAATGGAAGAGCGGTTGTTCGCGCTTTCCTCAAAGTTCTTAAGGTTGCTTTCCCTTCTCTTGCTGTCCAAGGAGGATTTGTTTTTAGGTAGAGGTGGTATTGGAGGAGCTTTTTCTTCTTCGGAGCTTAATATCCTACCGAGATCGTTGTTACTGCTCGTTTTCGCGCTCTTGATGTTCAACTGCTTCGGTTTACCGTCGAAAAATGAAAAGTTCTTTAGGATGGAAGGTATGAGAGAAGATTTATCTTCCGTCGATGACTTTTTTGGGTTGTTGACCTTTTCTTTATCTATCTTCTCCTCGTCGGGGGTCTTGAGCTTGGGTTCTCCGTTAGAGAGATTCTTGGTCCTGTGATTTTCCCTGTCACTCTTATCCTTGTTGTGATCAGACGTGAGCGTCTCCTTAACCGGCGCCGCGGCGCCGTTAGTCTTGGCCGAGTCGTACTGCAGCGGAGAAAAAGCGCCCTGACGATGTCCTAGGTGCGAGTCCTCGCCGAGCATCGCGATGTTGGGCACGGGTTCAGCTAGACGGGCTAGCTGCGAGGTGGCTCCGAGGGTCCTCGCCCCCCGTGACCTGCTCACGGGGTCCGGCCTCAGGGGCAGACCACCCACTCCGTGAAACCACACGATGGAGGAATTTTAAAACAAGTTTATTAGGTCTAGTGAACAATCCAAAGGACGTCTTTCCTCTCGGACCTACGCGCGAGATCAACTCTTGTAACGGCTTGGGTTAAGAAGAACCAGTCTGTCTAATTTAGTCGTCTTATTTTTCCTGGCGATATGCAATATTGTTTATTTATTAACTCAACATGTGTCCCTTTTAGCACATCTAGTCAGTTGTCCTTCTTTAAATGTAATCATTGTCTAGTTAATCGTTTAATACGGGTCTTATTTAAAAATAAAGGAGTCATTTTTTAATAGTAACTTTTTCCGCATGGAAACACCTTAATGTAAAGACACAAATTCTATCTATTAAAATATATGTGATTCTTTTAATAAATTATACTGTCACAAACACTGGTTGTTGTTAGTTTAAGTGGTTCAACGATCGCCAAATTTTACAACTCGAAAATTAGTTTCAATTCAAACTTTTAAATTCCCTTTCAATTTTAACAAAATGTTTCTAAACTAAATCCACAAAATATCCACATTTCCCTCCACATACTTCAGTTCTCTTCCTCCCTTAAAAAAATGTAGCTGGACGCAACCCTTCCGAAAACAGGGAAAGAGGGATAAGAATTTAAAAAAAGAAGAAAGAGCCACGCGAACCCTATAACCCAGGTGATTAACCCTTCGTCGAAATTAAAGGGGAGAGTTTTGTTAGTGGCTCACCCCCTAGCAAAGGCAAACACGCTAGCCACACCTCACCCCCTCCACTAGCCACCCCCTCCGCACAAATTCAAACAACCTTTGTTGACGTACAGATGCGACACGCCAGAGGTCATCATCGAATTTCAAAGTCAACTTAACCCTTCCCTTAACAGGAGATTGTTACTCTCAGATTTATGTACACAGTTTGCAAGTAGTTTTGCAAATATAGGTCTTTATAGTTTATGAAAAGGTTAAAAATACCACATCGTTTATCATGGATTATGTATACAAACTATCTCTCATGAAAAGTACTATTTGTTTAATTGCACAGTTAAAACAAATGAAATCGTAACAGTTTAAAACAAATCAAATGTTGTCAATTTATTTCAGAAATTGATTGATTAATTATATGAAAATTCAACCACTTAAAATTGCCTTTTAAATTCACCAAAATATTCTCGATACTTTTTATGTTTTGCGTAAATGTTAAACAAAAACTGCTTATTTCAACCACACACACACACTTCACCTTTACGGCTTGATGTTAAAATCGT
Organism: Timema californicum; assembly: GCA_902141385.1. Taxonomy (NCBI): domain Eukaryota; kingdom Metazoa; phylum Arthropoda; class Insecta; order Phasmatodea; family Timematidae; genus Timema; species Timema californicum. The sequence goes on from CABFOW010002013.1 coordinate 20,862, forward strand.
TAAGTAGCAAACCGGTGTTGCTCCCTTTGATGTTATTTTACCCCTCCACCCATGCGTCCCTCCCCTACTATCCCATTCCTAGACCTAATTTATTTCGTGCCACTATCAAAAGGTTGAAAACAAACACACACGTTTTATAGGAGCAGATATTTAACGACACCAAATTGAATCACGTTTAAAGTATATTTGTATTTATTGGCTTTATGTTCACGCTATGATAATTTCACGAACGGCGTTACATTTTAGCGTCAGTATTAATTAAAATACGTCAAGGTTAGATTTTAAGTAAGGGTAGCAAAGCTCTCCCTCATGCTACAACATTGAATACACTCCCCTTGCATTCTAGTCCGCCTGTCCGACGCTAGGTAGCAGCGTGGGGCGTCGATCGAAGATTCAACCCGCTGTTAGGGCGTCGCACTTCCCCCCCCTTTCCAACTATATTCTCCGAGCCCTTTCAAACCCCTGCGCGGCGCCGCTACACCCCCAACCCTCTTTGCCCACTGTTAGTACCATATTTTGCCGCGCAGAAAACGCCACCAGTGCCGAGACCTAACCTCAGCTGTCACCGAACAAAAGACGGGCGATGGCGCGTAAAATAGGCGGGAGAATCGGGTAGATAAACATTTGTAATGGTTTAGTAATAAATGAAGAGTGAACGGAGGGAAAAAATTAGAGTGTGTTGATTTTTTTAAAAATGTCTTTCTTCTCAAAAATTCCAACAAAAAAACTCTTAACCACGCCACTTAATTAAACTTAATCGCCCTATCAAATTATAATAATTTCTATTCAATATTAAATTAAGTCAAAAATGGCAGCATGGAAATGGTAATCGAACCTGGGACCTTTGGCTGACTAAACTACACTGGTTCGTCTCGTATCCAAGACCATCTTTAATAGACTCGCAAAGAAAAAGGTACCAAGATCGATCCCAGGTCGCCGTGTTATACGTAAGTGAATTTGATTCAGCAATCAGTACAGATCCTGCCGACAATCATTACGTATGAATGTGTGATACACACGAGTTAAAAACTATCAAAAGCTTCAAATAATTTCAATTTTAATTGAGATTTTTTTCCCCAGTCAAATGTCCTGCTCCTACACAAGAATAATATGGTAAGTTATCCGGTACATACAGTAGCCCCATGGCTTCTTTGGTGCTGACTGACAGCTCACAGTTGACAGATTTAAAAAGATGCAAGACCAGATTACGTATCCCTGCACCGAACCAAATGATCTGCAAAAACATGTGTTTAGCAGCTGTCACTTCTGATGGTCAAAATTTAGATATATACCTAAATATTGACGGTCAGAAGTCAGCTGTGAGCTGTCAATCAGCATCAAAGAAGCCACGGGGCTACTTACTATAGTTTAAAATATATCAATTAACATTACTAAGCACAATACTTCCAAATTGTTTGCATAGGATTTATTTAATAATAAGTATTATATTTAAGTAAAAGGAATGTTTCTTCCTTCATTTATGTAAAAAGACCCCCAAAAATATCGCTATACCCCGGGATGTCCACCGTTTATTTATCTTATTGACGAAGGCTAATGAGGGTGAATTTTACGAGATTACCAACGTTGATTTAAGAAAATAATAGGAAGTTACAAAATAACAAACAAGTATACCAGTTGAGGTTGAACCCCATATTCTCTGATTAAAGACAGTCGTTCAGATCCCCCCACTACATCCACCCATCTATCTTTCATCACGTGTTCTTAGATTGAAAATATAATTTTAAATATACCTACAGAATTTGATATATTAAATCTTTCTAAAGAAATATAGTTCTTATTCTTTAGTAGGTGAACGTGTAGAAGACGCAAGAAAAGGGGAGTGTTTTTGCGGTGTCTTTATTTCTTTCTTTTAACAGTAAATTTATTAATGACAACACAATCCATTAGATTGAACAAAGGACTGTAAACACAAAGAAAATCATAGCGTACATCCACCAAACTCTTGAGTTCTTGAATGAAAAATATTATATAAGATTAGATAGTAAGTTTTTACTTTTTAGTCCATCCTAAATAATGGTACAAACTCAATTCAATAAACTTTTGCAGTTTTTAATAACAGTTGCTAATATTTAATTGAATTAATTGCATGGGGTTATCGTAAATATTTACTCCCACATTTCATTTGATCTCGGTGGTTATCCGCCCGATATTCTACATTTTACGGCCTTACATGTCTTTTTTTTTCACGAAAGTGTATTTATTCTGCTTTGTAAAATGTAAATATAAATAAAAACTATTTCTTCATATCCGCTAAGAGTAGATTGTAACTAAAAGAATCCGTACCCATGGATATGAGTCTTGACCACTGCTGCCATCTCGCCGAACAACACTAAACTTGACATGTCCGCATGACTCGTTGGCTCGATGGGTATAAAACTGAGATTGATATTATTTCAAATGTTAGGCTGTAGAGTTGACTTTATAGAAACAGGTTAAAGCTATTTGTGATGAGCGTGTAGGGTACACTTAACTTGAATATGCAAACCCACAGATAAATTTGTATTGAATGGGTACCAACAACGGGATAAATAAACAAATATCCTGATAAAATAAATCGTCCATTTATTATACATTTCCCACTAAAATACGACCTACCTTTCAAGATTGTAATTTTCTTCATGAGATTGAAACTCAGAGCTATTAGAGGTATAATTATTTTAACTGTAACACTAACATTAAATGGTACTTGTTCGTAAACTCATTTTGTAACTCCACATACAATCAAATATTGTTTTTCTTTTGGGCTTAGAACCCATCGAAAATACTCTTTATGGCCAAAATATTAAGTGTAAAACCGGTTAAGGAAGAGGGTGTAAGAACTAAGTGTGGATCCATACACTGAAAAATTGTTTGGTTTAAGGCCATCGCCTACATAGTATTCCTGCCATCTAAATTGAGTGGTCAATATATGATAATCGAGTTAAAACCTTTACAATATAATAAAGTATAAATAAATCCTGTGACGTAAACAGGATTGTGAATAGGTGATGAGGCAGGGTGATTAAAAATTGTAAAGGGTAATCATACCCCCATCATAAACCGGCCCCTTGGTGTAGTGGTCAATGCACCTGGCTAAGAGCCTAAGGTTCGATTCCCAGCTGGTGCCTTGGATATTTTGCCTGAAAGGGGAACTACCCCAACGGTCATCGGGGTTTGATTGGTTAGGTTTAAGTGTTTCCATTGGTTCCACACTCTCATACTCACTATCACCATCACCTCACCTCATTGGGACCTAGAACGAGCCTCCACGGAAAGTGTACGATTAGTACATTCGTGCATCCCCTGGGCAAAGGTACATTAGTAGGCTACTGGCTAATATTTCCACTACTGAGCTTCGAATTATCTATGTACTCGTATATTTTATTTTGCTGATAAGTAAACAAAACTGAAATATACATCTTAAGTTGAATAGCAAAAACATAGTCTATTAATTTACAACCAAACCATAAAACAAAACAAAAAAAGTTTCACTAGAAGATGAATGTACACGCAATTGGTTAGCAAAACCACTCGGCTAGAAGTTTGATGAATTAAATAAAGTTCTTGCACACACTCAATGAAAGATGGAATATTAGTTCCCTCTGTTTGGCTCATACTGAGCCCCGAATACTTCAAACCACATCTGCTTTCTTTTTTAAAAACAAAAATACGTTCTAATCGGGACTTTAACCAATAAAATCTCTCACGCACATCGATGGGAAAGCAAGCTAGGGTCACATTTTGGCCTACGCCGTGTATACCAGAGGACGTTCGCCGTCGAACAAACGGCGCGGCGTGATCGTGAAAAGCCAAGACGCGTCTTCGCGCCATGTTCCCCTGATACTTGCTCTCGAGTCACTACCATGGACACTTTTTTAACACTCACGAGAAATAATCGAATATTTTATATTTAAATATATGATATAAAAAGCGTTCACGAGTCAAGAAGTGGGTTCCTTCATTAACTCTCCAAGGACCAGTTCCTGAATGTCCGAATTCAGTTCCGTGAACATTTCTCTCCGCTCTCCTTTGGTTTACTTTCATGACTTTTACTCTTCCCAAAGAGGCCGGTCTATTTGATACCCAACATCTATCTACCTCACAACCATCCACCACCCGGAAATCGAAACCTATTTTAAGGTGCGGCAGAAGGGAGCGCAAGTGTTTTTACAGTTTTTATAGAATTGCAATGTTTTTTGGCCCAAATAAATCAAATATTTCTCCAGTAGCAATATAGAGCTTAGTTTTCTGTACGTGCTAATATCAACAGATCTTGAATATCTGTCAAGGGTGTCCTGGAATTTTGTCAAAACGTTTTCTCTTTGTTTAAAAGGTTTTGACAAAATTCAAGGACACCCTTTGCAGATATTCAAGATCTGTTGATATTAATTTGTGCAGAAAACTAAACTCTATGTTGCTACTGGAGAAATATTTGATTTATTTGGGCCAAAAAGTTGCAATTCTATAAAAACTGTAGAATTACTCGCGTTCCCTTCTACCACACCTTAAAATGCACGAACAAAGTAAGACACTTCAGTGGCTCTCTCTTATCTCGCCGCCCCTGTCGAACCGAACTGCGGAAAGTCGTCAAGTCTGAACAAGCATGTTTTAACTCCATGTACGTTCCACGGCGAAGGCGCCGCGCCGGATTGAAATGGGCGCCGCGCTGACAGCAACGGCCGTACACGGCGTGGTCCGTTGAGTGTGAAGTAATCCATAAATACCTATGGTTATTTCTAAGCATGGCAAAATGTCGTATCATCTGAGAAAAAAAAAATGCGTTGATCTTGTAGGGTCTGGTTTTCCAATAATGGAGAGTCCAGGGTTTGAATTTCAACCAGATGAACAGGGATTTTTTTTTTTACTAAATGGTTTTCCGCTCTGTCTTTACGAAAATGAGGATATATTCCACCCCCACAGGCCCCTAGGCCCGCTAAAGTAATTAAAATGCATGTAGTAATGTCAGGTAACAAACAAGATGTGATGCGCGCGCGCACACACACACACACACACAATCTCATAAGTATAGTTTGTTCAGCGTAGGAATTGTTTTCTGAAAGGCTTTTTTTCCTAACAGAAATCTATTATATAGTAGGATATTGGTAGGAAAAAAGACCTTTCAGAGAGTAATTCCTACTGTGAATGGAGTATAGTTAGTTAACGCTCTAGAATCTAGACCACTAAACTATACAACATTAATAAAAGTACCCTATTTTAAAACATACCAAGAATGGAAAATGGGAGATTCACCAAAAGTTCCAATCAGTTCTCCAAAATATTTCCCCTTCCTTGTCCCGTGGTGGTTTTTTTTTTTGGGGGGGGGGGTAAGCAAACGCTTGCTGATGAACAACGCGTCGAAACATGAATTTACTTTCTGGTTGCATCATCGAGAGGAGAATAAAAGATAACGAAGTTATAAACGCGATTTGTTTGCATCACTCACCGCAATCACGACCCACGAAGAGGTTGTCGGAGTTATTGATTGGACTCAACAGCTCAGCGCGTGCACAACATAAATAATGAAATATCCCCACAGTTGCAGAGCGGAAGTTGTGAAACACCAGAAATACAGTCAATAAGATGTGACCCGCTTCGGTGGCCACGTTGTCTAACGCGCTACTCTTTCAGTAGACTAGACTGCCGATGATGGGGAGATCGAGGCTTGAATCTCGGTCCGATGTACTGAGGGTAGTTTTTCCAAAATGGTTTTCCACTCTTCCTCCACGCAAATACGGGTACACTTACTATACATTTACCTTCCTCAGCCCAAAAACCAATAGCGTAATTAGTACATAAGCGGGTGAGCCGAATGGGTAGTAAGACGTGCTGCAAAAAGAAATCTAAATGTCTATTAATTATTACTTACGCGAATCCTTTTCTAAATAGTGGTTCCTTTAAAAATTAAAAGTGTTTTTTTCTTTCTTATATATGTGCACAGGCATCAAATGTATCCGATAAGTATACACCTAAACAAGTTGTTAAGAAGAATTATAGATTGTTTAAAAGTTCGTGTTAAAAATAACCCCCATCTGAATTCTGAGCAGACATGCCTACCTTGCCTGATCCTCTTGTGTTCGAACTCCGGAGTGCTCCTATGGCGTGTTGCCTGTACTCTTTGTCCAGGTGGTCGTGTTGGGCCTGGATACGTCTGGAAATTAAACAACATCAAGTTTCTAGTATCTTAGAGCGTCACAAGCTACATTAGCCCCACGGCTTCTTTGGTGCTGACTGACAGCTTAAAAAAGATACCAGACCAAATTACGTACCCCTGCGCCGAACCAGATGATCTGCAAAAACATGTGTTTAGCAGTTGTCACTTCTGACAATCAAAATTTAGGTATACACCTAAATTTTGACTGTCAGAAGTCAGCTGTGAGCTGTCAGTCAACACCAAAGAAGCCGTGGCGCTACTGTACAAGTATTGTGCCTTCAGGAAATGTAGCAATCCGATTTAACATATTGATTTTAGAGAACCCCCTTTAGTCCCATGTTTCAAATAGTGATATATCAAATGGGAATGAAAAGCTCAAGGAAAAAGAGAGTAACCCCCGAAAGGTAGCAAGCCAACCATGTATGTTTCCATCATGGCGTTGCTTATAAGCTAAATCCATAGTGTAATGAGTCAAGGTAATACCTTTCAGGGTAAATGTTTTTAAATTTAAATAACAAGTTGGCTCGTAGTTTTACCAAAGGTTATATTTTGTGTGTGGTTTTAAATGCATATAATAAGCTTGATACAATGGTTCCCAAACTGTGGGACGCCCCTGGAGGGCGGGGGGGGGGGATCGAACTATTGGGGTTGTTCCAAGCCACAGGTTGACTTAAAGATCTGCCCTCAAATCTATTGTTGGACCATCAACCACATATATATTTTTACCATTGTGAGATTTGCGAAACTTAACGTACCTAGGTATAATGGTTTTGGAACAGCCCATTAAAATAGTAAGCAATTAGGTAGGTTTTATATATATATATATATATATATATAGTCCAATCTTGTCCATCTTTATGAACAAACGTAAAAATGTATAAGATGAAAAAATAAAATCTATAATAAAATATTTTACAAACTAAACAACAATTATAATACTCAAATTGAGGTGGACTTAGTCGCGAAATGAAAAGTGAAGACCCGACTAGTAAATTTCAAAATAACGTATTTATTTATTTTTACAGTTTGTGTACAATCCAATATTCATAGTATGAGCCTTCTGACCACTAGAAAGCTACTGCTAGATCTACTCTCACTTATTCATACCCGAAATAATTTTATTTTAAGATAGATATCATCAATATCTATAAAACAACCCTAAAGTGTAATCGTTGTTGATAGCTAAAAGATATGTTAGTATTTTCTAAAAGTTTCTTCCTATCTAAAACCCTATACCTATAATATTTACATTGGGGCAGGTTTATAATAGCAAGTACTTTTTAAATAGTAGAAAGCAGTGGCGGCTCGTATCTAAAATTAGTGGGGGTGCTGCTCCAGAAATTATTTAGCCTTTGTTTTAAAATTGTGTAAAAGGAAAAAACCATGTATAAAAAGAAAATTTATTCAGAAACTTGATAAAATTCTGTAAAAAAAACAATTTTGTACCTACTTTAACTTAAATTGTTGTAGTTCAAGCTTGATCTATTCATTTAAAAATGAAATCCATTCTTCTTGTTTTAATTTGCGCAAAAGGTTCAATAATTTTCTCCATTGATCTCTGGATGACAATTGAGGAAATTTTTCTCAATTGAAAGTACCGCGAGCGCATTTAGTCTTTCTGTTAAATAAAAGAACTGAAAAAAAAATGAATCAAATAGAATAGCTGGCAGCAGAATAATAATCTAATTCTACACCCTTCTACACTTTATCACATTCAAGAATATGGTACACGGTTTTTAAGCACAACACGCGCTGAGTAAAAAAAATACTTCCTTCCACCATCACGCCAGAGCCAGCACTGCGAGAGCAACAGTTCTCTCTCTAACTGGCAGTCCTACCTTCCTCTCCACCCCCTGATATGTGCGTATGCGCACAACAATCAAACAGCACGTCGCTGACACTGTGAAGCGCACAGTTCCATACAAATATTTTTGTATCTTTTTCATAAACTGGGGGATGGCTACTGAAGTACTGACATTAAGCTTAAGTAATATATATTGAGCTACAAAAATAAAGAAAAAAAGACTCATTATATTAATTGTTATCGATAGTATCAAGTGGAAATATGGGGTGCTGCAGTTCCGCAGTGCCTATACACGAGCCGCCACTAGTAGGAACTTGATAAAGCAGATAAAGCAAACAAAACTGTCGTATTAAAATGCTGGCGCCGCATGGAGGGAGTAAGGGTTGCCTATCACCCACTGTGTGCCTGAGAGTCATCGAGGTCGTACACTACGCGATAGTAGTTGTAGCGGTACTCACGAGATGGCGACAATCAGCTCCTGTTTCTGGTGCTCCTTGGCTTTTATAGATCCGCCCTCCGCCAACGCGACCTGCAGTTCTCGCTGGAGAACATTCAGCTTCTTACGTTCAGCTTCTAGTAGTAAGCTTGTTACCTGTGTAAATACATATTATAAAATAAAATAGCCAAAGCTATTATATATGCTTTTTATTTAGGAATTCTCCATGATGATATATTCTGAAAATTGAAAAATGATACCTGGAAAGGGAATCGAACCAGGGACCTTTGGCTTAGTACGCCAATGCTCTGACCACTGAGTTAACCAGGAATCGTTCCTTGCCCAGGGTCATTCTTCACTCATATTTTAAGGCAGAGTCTATGATGGACGTAAAAGAAATAACACATTGGTAGCCGATGATTTCCGCACGTCCATCATAGACTCTGCCTTAAATATGAGTGAAGAATGACCCAGGGCAAGGAACGATTCCTGGTTAGCTCAGTGGTTAGAGCATTGGCGTACTAAGCCAAAGGTCCCGGGTTCGATTCCCGTGTCCAGGTGTCAATTTTTAGAATAAGATGTTATAAGAGTTATCACTTGATGTTCAGCTACCTTGGTGAACATATACCACTCAATTTAGGAACCTTATTTACACAAAAAGCTGGCACCTAGCCACCCCTGTCCCTACCAACCCCCTATTTTGCTAGCTAAATAATTTATTTTCTAACTGTTTCTTGTTTTTGCTGTTTACATATATGTTCTCATTATAATAAGGCAACATTCGTTCGTTACGAGCAATGGAGAGGATTTTTATAGAATTTTCCCTCCTCTCTCCTAATGTACTGATTTTCCAGCCCGTTAAGGCGCTAATTTTTTTATCTACACATGTGTTTTTATCACCATACGAAGAAAATCTCAATAGTCTCACAGGCTTGGTTTGTGTTTTGTTCTAAGTGAGCATTTGTCCTTGACATATATATATTCTATATTCCTAAATAAATGCTCCTTACAGACAAACAAATATTTAATTGGCGTTATTTGATTACGAAAGGGCCTTCGGGTAAGTATGGCACAAACTTGTATCTATAGATTTCATGAATTATTAATACCAATTAACTATCTATGAAATATATCTTCCTCCCTTTACGACCGCAGGGCTACTATTGTCATCATCCGTCTTCAGACAATTTCAACCACTCCCGAGTCCCGCCAGTCTCAGTTATTTCTCCTTCGTTCTACGAATTATATACCGCCGACACGCCTAGGCCTTCGAACAACCAAATTCATAGTTTTCAGCCTACAGATGACACAGAATTTTCGGCGACATATGAGAGCGTATCAACACTAAACAAATTACTACAAAAACCAACCTGGCCCGTGGTGAAGTGGCCAGTGGACCCGGTTTAAAGCCTACGGGCCCCGTGTTCGATTTCCAGCTGGTAACTTGGGTATTTTCCCCGAAAGGGGAATCACCCCAATGCTCACCAGGATTTGATTAATTAGGCTTTTGTTAAGTATAAGTATTAATATTCACTATAAACATCTTCTCATCTCATCGGGACATGGAAGAGCCTCCGCGGAAAGGATGTACGATTGGTAGCCTACATTCGGGCGTCCCTTAGGACGGTTATGGCTAATATTTATACAAAATTGGGTTAAGACTGATGTAGCCCAGACGCATAATGTTATTATTTCTATAAAGACAAATTTATAAAAAAAAAAGTGTGACAGCGACTTTCAATAAATGCAGCAAAAACTGAAATTATACTCTTAGGACCAACTAAAAAATAGATTTTTATCTTGCCTAGACCCGTCTCAGTGTGACACGACTGTTGAAAATCTTAAATTCGGGTTCAGTTATAAAATATCTAGGTGTAATAAACAACCAACATTTATCCTGAACTCCAAAAAAATAAATGCTGATGTTTTACGACGCTTTAATTTGATAAAAAGACTTACAGAAACAACATAGGGTCTATCTCAAATTACATTTATTTAGCACCCCGTCTTACTACCCTCTGAATACTTTAATAATGACATTCACAACATTCTATTGACCTGTACTGATTGATATGTGACTATCTTTAATACATCAGCCCCAATTGACTTTTATCCATGCTACAGGTCCTGTAACGACACACTATTTGCTTGGCATATTAAATATAATTAACAAGTCACGTACCACAAATCTAGGATATATTACCGATTTCCCACCAATCTGCGCCCATCTACTTAAACTCTGTACTAGCTACATTCATCGAGCAGTTGACACCCAAAAGGTGACCTGGTGGTCTAGGGGTAATGTGTCAGACTTCTGTGCTGGGGGTCCGGGGTTCAATCCTCGGTCCCGGCAAAGATGTATCTGATTACCAAACCCTTCCTTCAAAGGTCCTCCATTTCATCTCACAATCACCCTACCATTACACATTAGCGTAAGTGCGTATAACCAAAACGGGTAGTAAGACGCGATGTTAATAATAGACACCCAAATAAATACAATAAATATTTAAAAGGAAATATTGATCACTGAAGAAAAAAACCCACAATCGCCGTCTTCAACTTCCAGACTAGCATCTCATCAACATCTACCAAATGACAGTTACAGACGATTATCAACATTACAGCCCGGAGCCCCCATCAAATCTTACTGCTCCAACACATTATATAGAACTTTAATGACGAAACTTTGATTCCAAAAACATTACTTAATAGATTATTTCGTATAAACTTCTTTATGAAAATTTGAATATATTATTTCATCTCTACTTCTTATTATAATTTTTAAAAATCAATGTAAAAATGGGATCACTGGCTGAATGCTTATATTATTATTATTATTATTATTATTATTATTATATTATTATTTTATTAGCACCGCGTCTTACTACCCGTCCGGGTTGTACGCACTTACGCTAATGTGTTATGGTAGGGTGATTTTGAGATGAAATGAAGGTCCTACAGTTTAACGTGGAATCCGAACCACGGTGGAGACCTGAATGCTTATAGCCTGAACAGATAGTAGGACGCAGTGCTAAGAAAAGAAAAAAGCTGAATAAATCGCGTAACCTTTTATTGGCCCGTTTAACTCACTTTTGAGGTAATAATGAAATTGCGGTGTTAGTTTTAAAAAATATATAGAAAGAGCGGGCCTTCTCTCAAGCACGCACGACTATCTCTGGAGGTCGGGGTTCGATTCAAACGGGATCTTCCAGAAATATGCGGTAATAATATTTGTCATCCTCTCTCCAGATGAATGTGGATGTAGTTTCTTAAAATATTAAGACTCATTATTCTACCTCAGGATAGGTGGTTAAAGCAATTTATTACCATTAAATGGAATAATTTTAAAATATCTTGACATATTTGTATTGTATACTGACCTCTAACTGAACGCCAAACAAGTCCCTGGATCTGTCTGGTTTCCGGGGTTTTTCCTTGGGCACCTCCTCCTCCCCCTCCATGGCGGGGTGCATAGAGGAACACCTGAAACAAGATACAATCTCTTACGTCATAAAGGTAGGCAGCTTCTATATTCCACAGCTAATAAACACTACCGTCTAGTGGTTGTGAATCGGCTGGATGAACATAAACAGAATGTTACGTGACCATTTTTTTTCTCTCGTTTATTTTGTGTAGTTAACGTGCACTTTCTGAACCGACCAATTATATCAGCACACGACTTATAAACCAACTTAAATCTAGAACAGACACAACATCCAGTCCCCGACAGTTAATATTATTATTATTATTATTATTAGCACCACGTCTTACTACCCGTTCGGGTTGTACGCACTTACGCTAATGTGTAATGGTAGGGTGATTTTGAGATGAAATGGAGGACCTACAGTTTAACGTGGAATCCGAACCACGGTGGAGACCTGAATGCTTATAGCCTGAACAGATAGTAGGACGCAGTGCTAAGAAAAGAAAAAAGCTGAATAAATCGCGTAACCTTTTATTGGCCCGTTTAACTCACTTTTGAGGTAATAATGAAATTGCGGTGTTAGTTTTAAAAAATATATAGAAAGAGCGGGCCTTCTCTCAAGCACGCACGACTATCTCTGGAGGTCGGGGTTCGATTCAAACGGGATCTTCCAGAAATATGCGGTAATAATATTTGTCATCCTCTCTCCAGATGAATGTGGATGTAGTTTCTTAAAATATTAAGACTCATTATTCTACCTCAGGATAGGTGGTTAAAGCAATTTATTACCATTAAATGGAATAATTTTAAAATATCTTGACATATTTGTATTGTATACTGACCTCTAACTGAACGCCAAACAAGTCCCTGGATCTGTCTGGTTTCCGGGGTTTTTCCTTGGGCACCTCCTCCTCCCCCTCCATGGCGGGGTGCATAGAGGAACACCTGAAACAAGATACAATCTCTTACGTCATAAAGGTAGGCAGCTTCTATATTCCACAGCTAATAAACACTACCGTCTAGTGGTTGTGAATCGGCTGGATGAACATAAACAGAATGTTACGTGACCATTTTTTTTCTCTCGTTTATTTTGTGTAGTTAACGTGCACTTTCTGAACCGACCAATTATATCAGCACACGACTTATAAACCAACTTAAATCTAGAACAGACACAACATCCAGTCCCCGACAGTTAATATTATTATTATTATTATTATTAGCACCACGTCTTACTACCCGTTCGGGTTGTACGCACTTACGCTAATGTGTAATGGTAGGGTGATTTTGAGATGAAATGGAGGACCTACAGTTTAACGTGGGATCCGAACCACGGTGGAGGCCTGGAATTCTACTCATTCACATGATGTCTTGTCAGAGGTGAAGGAAGGGTTTGGTAATCAGATAAATCTATGCCGGGACCGAAGATTGAACCCCGGCCGCCAGCACAGAAGTCCGACACCTTAACCCTAGACCAACAGGTCACCCCTGACAGTTAAATCATCACAGTGAAAGAATAAAATCACATTTCTCCAGTGATAAATTGTTCTGTTACACCGGGAATCGATTCCGGGACCCTTAGCTCAGCAGTAAGACACGCTACCGACTGAGCTAAGATGTCAGACTTACATGACTAAACAAATATATTAGGGTGGGAGTGTAGGGAATGCGAGTTAAGGGTAGTATTTTTGTAGCTTTTATATCAATATTTTATCAAAATTAATCAAATTATTCTCCAGTGAAAAACAGAGTTTAATTTTCTTCACATGTTGATATCAACAGTTGTTGAATATCTGTCAAAGGTGTATCTTAATTTAAGAAGTGTGTCATCTAATGCCGCCATGCTCATGACAGATATTAGAGGAACTGTTGATAACATCATGTGAAGAAAATTAAGCTTTATGTTTCTACCGGAGCAATATTTGATTAATTTTGGCCAAATAAATGCTTTGCTATAGAAGTGCAGAAACACTGCCCTTAACTATCGATCCCATCACTCTCACCTTAAACATGTTTCACGCATAAAGTAAATAGAAGAGTTTTTTGTTGAAAATTCTTAACCAATACCTAAAAAACAAATTTCTAAGCATAAGTAGACTTTTGCATATTACAGATAAAGTGATAACTGATACGCTATAAACGATATTGTTAAATGGTGGACTGTGAGTATTTCGAGAGAACTAAACTTATTTCCGACGAAGTAGCCGACTTGGTGAGGCAAGACGCAGTTGACCCGGTAGACATGACGACACATCTTGATAGAATGAGTGATGAGTGACGAGAGACCTGTCCCCTATTTCACTGTCACGAGTATTATGTATGTCTCTATGTAGACGAACTCTACATGATGCGACTGTAAGGGTCCTGGGTTATACTACCGGTCGACACACAGCATGATAATATCAGAGTTAGGCTAGCGGTCAGTACTCCAGACTCGTGAGCCGGCTGGCTGGATGCACAAGGATATACATCTTCTTTCAAAGCAAAGCTATTCCTAAGTCACCTTCTGCCTCCTGTTATTTCAGATTAGAATATTTATTTTATTGATAATCAGTACTTGCACAATGACACGAGGATAAGAAACATTATTTACTACCCGCTTCGGTGGCCACGTGGTCTAACGCGCTACTCTCGTGTTAGACTAGCCTGCTAATGATGGGGAGATCGGAGTTTGATCCTGATCGGGTTCACCAACGGTGATTTTCCTAAATGATTTTTTTCACAATCCTTCTACGCAAATGTGGGTGCACTTTCTCTCAACTAAATCCCCCTAGTCCCCAAACCATTAGTGGAATTAGTATATAAGCGTATAACGCGAACTGTAACATGGCGCGATGCTAAAAAAAAAAGCTTGTTTTTTCATGACTGCCCTCATAACGGAACTAAATACAACTTTATATTGTAACTCTCTTTGATCTTCGGGGGCTCCACCCCCAAACCCTCCGTGGGTTTTCTAATCAAGTGGATGCAAACTAATGTTATTCCAAAGCCGTTTTTAGATAAGTCTTACCGTTTAGCCACAAGAGACCTCCAAAGAAAGGTCCGCACCGACTTTAAAGCTGCTCCGACATTTTGAATTTTTTTCGGGGGTTAAGAATTACATTTTTTAACTTTTTAAATATTTTCCGTCGGTTACAGGCTAGACACTATAAGTTTACCAAATTTCAAGTTTCTATCTCACCTGGAAGTGGGTAAACATTAATGTCAGTGAGTGAGTCAGCCGTGTGGCTTTATAGCAGTATAATAAAAGGTTATGTAAGTCTTGCAAGGCGATCCTTTCAACTTTAATTTATTTGATTTGTTAACACGTATGACAGGGCTATTAGCTCCTGGGACTAATAGTATTTTTTACAACACGCACCCTACCAGCTTGCCCCTTTGCTTTTCTGAACTAGACACAATTTGAAATGACGGGACCAAAACTTAAATATATATACTTGTGAACAAATCAAGTTTTTCGGATGGTTATCATTCCTGAATTTTACCCGGGAGGACATGGTTCGATCCCAACCAGGTACAATGTGTAGTGGTTTCTTCATCTGTGTTTTAATACTCGGCTGAATGATGAAATTCTTTTTCCCTAAATGTAAACATAGATTGCATCAATAAAGCACTCGGTCTAGATTCGAACCTTGACCTTCTTTTCACTAATTATGCTGGTACCAAAACGCGAGCCTGACTAAAATAAATCACATTTTTAATTAAGTTATTTTTTGTCACCTCATTTCATTTATTACGTAGGCTACTAATCACATTATAGTGTTAAGGGTGAGGGGCCATGCTTAAATCACATGAGGGGTTTGGGGAGAGGGGTTGGGGGGAAGAGGCTCAGTATTTTCTTACGTGTTCAGGAACTGTCTTACACAAGGTGTTTTATCAATGTCTATAGTGAGACAAAATAAATAAAAAATATTGTGAAAGAAAAGAAAATATATAGGTCCTATTAATTATAAAATTTCACTTATATTTAATTTACTTGTGTTGTAACACCACGGATTTTTTTTTTTCAAATATAAAATTGCTGTGATATCAATGCACACTTGTGATATTAACGTACATTATTGTATTCTGTGTTAGACTGCGAGTGCGAGTGCCACTGCTAGTGTGTGGGTAGGTGCTTGGGATGCGTTGCTTGTGCCTTAAACATACGCACAAGCAGCTTATATATAACATACCCCTTGCCTCTTGGTCCCTTCGTCAACAGTTTAAAAACTAATAGAAAGAGTCCTGGCGAAAGGTGTTGTGAAGGCTAGCTTCTTATTGATATAGGGAATTGGCGTCCTTGGCCAAATACTTAGGAGTTGTTCTTTTGAACAGAAAAAATTATATAAAAAATATATTTTAATGGTGTAATAATTTTCACATTATTTCTTAAAAGCATGTGTTGTTTCTTCATGGATGAATCATAAAGGGATACTCTAAATATGTTACTTTAAAGAAAAATTAGCTTCATCCATGACTTTTTACATATTTTAAAGTGATCCAAACCAATATCATTACAGTGTGTTACACCTAATTTCACTGCAATTTTAAATATTCTAAAATTTAATATCACTCATTCGGTTATCAAATTTTATGTCTAAGAGTAACCAAACGATTAAAATAATATAATTTACCAGATCGTAAAAAAATTACTTAAGATAGACGTGGGGGAAAGATGGAAAATTTTACCCTCTCTTAAGTAGGCTAAGGGGGGGGGGGTACCTAAAATCATGAAAAAATCCTTAGGTAATCTAAGGATGGCCCTTAAGGAAAGGTGCATCAAGTCCACTTCAGTGGTCGAAGGGTCTAAGGTGTCACTCTCATGTTGGACTGGTCTGCTGAAGACGGGGAGATCAATTTTCGAGCCCCTGTCGGGTATATTGAGGGTGTTTTTTTCTAAATGGTTTCCCACCCTCCTTCCACACAAATGTAGGTAGATTACCTATAAAGTTATTCCTTCCTCATCCCTATTACATTAAAGTAATTATCATATCTGCGTTTAACATAAACAGATAGTAAGACGTGGTGATAAATAAAAGGTTGGTTTTAGAGGTTGTTTACCCCATTTGCGTGAAGGGAGAGTTAAAAACCATCTGTAGATAAAAAAGCCACAGAACACCTGACTGATTCTAACCCCCATTTCCCCGTCATCAGTAGCCCTATCTATTTCGGGAGTGATGTCTTCTTGGACCATTCGACGAGCGAAGCTGTGGACTAATGAAATATAAAGTTCAATTTTGATAGTAAGAGCCTTTTAATAAATACTGTACTTACACATTTTACTAATGTACCAGTGGTATTTCTTTAGGTTATACTATCTTAAAAATAGCCCGACACCTTAGCTTAGTCAGTAGCGTGTATGTCTACAGAGTTAAGGATCCCGGGTTCAATTCCTGGCATGGCCAAAAAAATTATGATTGCTGAAATGTGTGTTTACACTTTCACATTGATAAATTAACGACCGAGGACTGGGTGTTGTGCCTGTTCTAATATATTAAGTTAGATTGTAAGGTATATGAAGCCACGACAGGCATAATAGGCCGTTAAAGGAGACTATATGGCTTGGATAAAAAAAACTGACCATAGGATGGAAACAGTAATGGATGTAAAAAGTAGAAAAAAATATATCATACGGGACAGATGCATTACGCAACTAGACCTATGAATACACGAAAGTCTATCTTGTAGTTTTTCTAACTGTCTGATAATGTCATTACTATGAAAATCGGACTATATGTGCACACCACAGTTCCATATTAAAACATTTGTTGAGCTGCATGAAGATCAGATCACCCGCAGGAACAACTTTGTGTAAGAGACTAACGCTGGTTGTGCCACAATGGTGAGTCTATTATTTTTTAACAAAGAGTCCTAGGTTCGAAGGTCAGGGGGTCCTTTCCAAGATAATGATTGGCGTGAGTCAAAAGAGATAACGCCGCGAGACCAATGACTGGAGTTTTGTCATCATTGCGAGGACGGTGACGTCACTACTTGTCAGAATCCCGTAATACCGAATGGTTGAGCTCCGTTGTTGGTTCGTCTTATGTTATATTCTACAGCACAGCTTGTAGTCCTGGAGCAGTCCAACAGTGACAAAATGCACCACCATTAATTATACGGGGGAGATGGCGGAATCAATTAATCCTGAAAATTGTACAGCTACTTATGAAATTGGTACAATCAGGATAAATGAAAATATATTTAAATATATAAAATATGAACATTATTTATTGATAGTTACAATAAAGTAATTTATCAGTGATTCCAGTTCACTCCTAAAATCGATTACAGTGCTTGGTGGTTGAACGTAAAAGTGTTACTAACGTCGAGTCTCTTCGCTATAGGTTAATATTTCAATATCAAGCCTTTACAAATACATTCCCTTCCTTCTCCAGACATTCGACGATCTAAAATATTTTTTCCGACAAATTTTCATCTCTTAACCAACACTAACCTTAAGGCCAATAAAATGTGGGTCAGGAGATCCAGACACCACCCACCCCCGCTGCGATTTGAAGCACCAAACCCCCCTAGTAGGAGGTCTATAAATACGTATCAAAGTATAGTTTAATTATTTTCTAGCGGACCCATTCTAGAAAAATTAGCTTTCTGCACCCTTGCACTCAAATAGATTAAAAAGAGTGCACTGTATTTTTTTAAGCACTGCGTCTTACTACCTGTTCGGGTTACATACACACTTCCGTGTCACTATAGGCCAAGCTATCAACAGGAAACAGAAAAATATTATTTTATATGTTGAATATTTCAACTAAGTTAGGTTAGTTGAATTTTTGATTACCAGGGCCCGGATTTTGAACACATGTATTTTTTTTTTCTTCCAGTTAGTCACATACAAGGCTCAAAAGGACATTAACTACGTTCTTGATCTCCTTGTTGTAGAAATGTATATATTATAGGTCACCTTTTTTTCATTTTGGAATTTAAGGTCACATTTTCTTGGTTTGCGTTATTTGTTGAATAATTTTTTAATCATTTTTAGGCATTTCTGAAGAATTTTAATGCTTTCATCTTGAATAAGCCCTATATTTTTAGTACTATTGTTATTTTATAAAATATGCTTAAACACTCAAGTAAATGTTTTCAGCACAAAATTTCCGGAGTGCGAAATGTGTATCCTCTTTACTAGTTTGGTTGTAAAATACACATTCCTGTTGAGACAATGCAACTACGCTGGAGAGGTTTGCGTTGAGAGACGGTAGCTATTACTTCTGAAGCAGATAATTGAAAACCAATGTTATATTTAGCGGGATGCAAGAGTTTAGTCGTTAAAGGCTTTTAATTACATTTTACATTTATAATGCAAGTGTTTGATTTAGTCATGTACACTTAGTACGAGTTTTTGTTCATATTTCTAGGTCATTTTTGAAATATTTGACGTCATTTTTTAGAACTTTTAGGTCATTTTTCGATCATTTTTAGGTAATCAAAATCCAGACCCTGTTGATTATCATAATTAAACACGTTGTGTGAGCCAAGGACATAAAACCGTATTTGTGACCTCATCCCGCGTTTTCTTTACCCTTTTTTATGGTTTAAGTATTTGCGCATGCGCATATTAGAAAACATCTCTTTTTTTTATCAAAATATACTCTCTGGGCTCCATCATGGTACTCAAGATGTCTCGACGTGGCCCCCACGACCCACTTCCGTCTGGTAGAGGCGCGTCTTGAAAATATTTACCGTGCCGAGGTAATAACATGCACCCAAATTACAGGTCGATGCAATTAAAACACAAAGATTACATCTCTTGCAGCTCGCGAAGATGAGAAGGATGATGAAGAATGCAATCGAGTGGTTTTTTTTTATTAACACAAGAGCTCGGTTAATAAACATCACGACCTTTTGGATCCGAAAACAAAATAGTTCCATGACATTGCAGACACAAAAACACTTGGTCCCACTACCATAGTCTAATGGTGTTTTGTGGCCAAATTTGATAAAATTGTATTATTATATTAATAACCAGCACCGTGGTGTACAGACAGGTCAGTTCACCTAGCTTCGAGTCCAAAGGATCATGGGCTCGATTCCCAACTGGTACCTTGGGTATCTTTCCGTTTAGAGGCATGATCCCAACGGTCACCAGGGTTTGGTTAGGTTAAGACTCACACCGGATCCACAGCTTCCTAATCACTATCATCACATCGTCTCATCGCGGAGACGTGTAGACAACTTCCTGTGGTGTACCCTGGGTAACGCTGTGTGGCTGATAGTCTACATACAGGAGACAGAATCTGAATCACATCTCCCTCCCGACCATAATTGCCATACGATTATAAAGAATATAAACTAATGTTATTTCATGCTGTTTTTTTAGTACTGCCTCTTATTACCCGTTCGGGTTATACGCTTACGTACGAATTACGCTCATGGTTTTAGAGATTAGGAAGGTTATATTTATAAGACGTGTACCCGTATTTGCGTGGAGGGGGAATGGAAACCCCACCTTCAGAACACCCTACCGAGATTAGAACCTCGACCTCTCCGTCATCGGCAGTCCGGGAGAGTATCGCGTTAGACCATGAGAACACTGAAGCGTGTTTTATAGGTATTGATAATATCTATCGATAGTGGCAGTTGCAGATAACATGATTTGACGTATGAATACGTGAAAGTAGATCTAGTCAGTTCTCTAGATGTTAGATAATACCCTTTCCTGTGAAAATTGAATTGTACACCTATTCCGAAGGGATTTAGAGGTAAAGACTAAATTCAGATGATTTGTTATGATTGTGTTTATCACTTGTAACTTTTGAACACATAATAAACAAACTTTGTACACCCATAGGAATATTTCCTGTTATTGCATTTTTAACTCGCTGTGAGCCATCATTCCGGAGGAAGAGACGCCCCAGAATTTCACGGAGGTATAAAACTGTTTTAGGTCAAGTCTACTCTCAAAAAGTAACACGATTCGTTTAGCTGCAAGCTTTGCCAACAGTCTGTTGCTAACAATATACTAAAATTTCCACCAATGGCTGCGCGGTGTAAGGCTTCATACTCACATTGCACTTGATCGCCGTCGACTGTTGGCTCAATCTCGTCATAGGCCGTGTTGCCCGTTACAAAGAGGTCAAGGTTCGAATCTAAGCCAAGATGTACAAGGGGTAGGAAGACCTGGCGATCTAGGGGTAAGGTGTCAGACTTCTGTGCTGGGGGTCCGGGTTCAATCCTCGGTCCCAGCACAGATTTATCTGATCGCCAAACCCTTCCTTCACCTCCAACAAGACGTGTATTAATCACAACTTGTGAATATGTTGAATGCCAGGCCTCCACCGTGGTTCGGATCCCACGTTAAACTGTAGGTCCTCCATTTCATCTCATAATCACCCTAACATTACACATTAGCGTAAGTGAGTATAACCCGAACGGGTAGTAGGCCGCGGTGATAATAATAATAATAATAATAATAATAATAAAAGGGGTAATTTCTACAAATAGCTTATCAATGTGGTTTTTCCATCCCCTTTACAAGATAACATGGGTGCATTTACTTTAAGTTACCTTTCTGAATATCGACCCTTAAAATAAGTCGTTTATAACCTTGCGACGAAATTTCTAATAAAACATCAATAAGCAAGATTGATTAATTAGGAAAATATTTTTATGTTTAGTTTGTGGAAATTAGCTTTGGTAACTGATGAAAATAAATAATGAATTTAACGAATTCTGGCAAACGGTCACCAATGAATATTTCCGCCAATTATGTTTATCGTCATCGTCGACCTCGGTGGTATTGGGGTAAAGTGGTAGCCTCAGGACTCAATGTGTGTGGGTTCGGAGGGGAAGTGAAGCCGTCAATCCCATGTCGATTGTGGTATGTATCAGAACCCTAGAAGGTATTTGAAAATACCTTCCCAGACAAAATGGTTAGGCCCTTTACTGCTCTATTATAGATATTCTCATGTGCTGATATAAACAGTCGGTTTAGAAAGTACAATTTAAATATTTCAAGTAGATAAATTGAATTAAGATTTGTCGTTATCCATATGCTAATGTAGGTACACTCAGTTTATCCTGAACGGTGGAAAATTTACCGTGCTTGTTTCCACTATGGTGCAGCTTATAATATAGGATCATAGAGCTATAAGTTAAGGTAAGCTGGAACTCTAAACAAATTATACCATTTTAACTTATACAGGTGACAGCATAAATGACGATATCGAGTCACCGATTGCTGTGGTTCAGATTACTCCAAGTAGCTGACTATCTCACAAGTATATCACAGAGACTGCCTTAAGCTATAAGTGACATGATTGGCCCTTAATAGGTAACGATTCATAGATAGCTCGGTGGTAGAAAATTGGCACGCTAAACCAAGGGTCCCTAATTCAATCCTCGTGCCCATGAGTATTTTTAGTGAATATTTAATTTAGTAGAAAAAAGTTTTTGTTTGTCAGTGTACATTTTATCCCCGTATCTTTACACATTTTTAATACACTTCCTCTCTGTTGTAGTTTGATTCGCCAAATATATGGTAGTTTAAATTCAACGCGTGAATTCTCAATATATTTTACAATCAGCATTACCATGCTTGAATCTATAATAAAATACAATTAGAGCATTGATTAATCTGCTTATTTCATACTTTCTCGACTTGCCTAATCCAAAGAGAAAGCCCCCCTCCTCCCACCCCCAACACATCCAACCGGTGAAAATTTCCAGACCGAATCAACGTCATTTATTGACACAACCAGTGCTGATACGAGACTCGAACGAGAGACATTTGCAGAGAGTGTCTTGACTACTTCCTGCCGGAGTCAGCAAATAGACCGTAACCAGGAGAGGACTTTTTACAAATACATCTCAGACCGGGGCCTTGAAGGTCACATTGAGCCGATGACGGGGCTCGAAAGAAAGACGTTTGTAGAGAAAGGTAAATACTCTCCCAATTGGCGGCTAAACAAATAGACCGTGGCCACGTTTTAGATTAATGGACACAGCCCAGGCTGTGGGCTGTAAGTTTGCACTGAGCCGATGACGAGCCTCGATCCAATGATATTTGCAAAGAAAGACACTCACTGCCGGTGTCAATATAGCGTGATTTTCTTTCGAGTGGACATTTGGGGCACCTTTAGTAAAATTACAAACATGTTTTAAGCTGACAATATTAATTTTTTTAGCACTGTCTCTTACTACCCGCTCGAGTTATACGTTAATGTAATAATTACACTAATGGTTTTAGATATCGGGGAGGATATACTTTTAGAAAGGGTACCTGCATTTCCGTGGAAGTAGAGTGGAAAACAATTTTGGGAAAACCATCCTCAGTACACCTAACCAAGATTCGATCCTCGGTCTCCCCGTTATCGGCAGTCTAGTCTACTGCGAGAGAAGCGCGTTAGACCAAGTGGCCACCGAAGTGGGTGAAAGCATATTACCATAGTGTGTCATTTTATAGATATTGGTAAAATATATCAAAAGTGACAACTGCAGATCACATGAATTGACGTATGAACATGTGAAAGTAGAGCTAGTAACTTTTTCTAACTGTCAGAAATGTCTATTCGTGGGGAAATTGGGATATACATACCTTGGACGTCTTGTAAAAGATACATCCTGTGATGGCAGTTTGACCTTTCACTGAAAATAGGGCTCGAACTATGGACATTTGCCAAGTATGCATTACCAGTTTCCACACTTTCAGTACAACATTCACGACATTAATTAAATTAAATTGAAATGTCAACTTATGCTTTAGTGTGAAAGTGTATCTTATTTGTGTGAAGAAACCGTTTACCAATGAACGATTGACATTGACGTGGAAGTGAAGTCAATTTGGACCATCACCCGCATCGATGGACGCGAGAACCAAATATGAAGCGCATCTAGTTGGGTTTGCCAGTGACGGGTGTACAGGTATTTTTCCCCCAAAAAATGGTTCACCATTCTCATTTTGCACAAGTGTAGTTACAGTTCCTTTAAACTCTATCTTCTTCGTCCCTACTAAATTAAGGCAGTTAAATGCGAAAACTTGGATGGTAGTAAGACTTTGAGGAAAAAGGACTTTTTTGCATTTCAATGAAACACTTAATAGTTGAGAACATTTTTATTTGTGCTATAGGAAAAATAATTTAAATATATTTCTTGTTTAGTTGTTTATATATTTCTCGAAATGGTCGTTTGTAGACAGATATATCTTAACTAGACTAAAGCGAGTTTTAACAAATCTTAAAGTTGGGGTGGAAATGTTTTACAGTTTTTATGACAACACATTTTTTTGACCAAAATAAACTAAACATGTTTCTTAGAAATATTTAATTCAATTGTATACACACATAAATCTCAACGGTTATTTGTCACGGCTGTTGTGAAATCTGACCAAGTTTTTTTTTCCTCTCAAAATTTCTGGTCAAATTTCACGATGCCCCAAAACATATTCGTTTTATCAGAAGTAAACATATGGATGTGTAATTTCCAGCTCTATGATGGCCAATCCCAGACGAATGTTCAGGTACAAGGAGATGTGTGAGTATGTGTGGTACGTGTGTGAGCATGTGTGGTGTAGCCGGGCCGAAGCTGCTAACAGTGCGACAAACCTGCCCTTGGCCTCAAGTTCTTGTCCCAATGACCTCCTTAGACTGACCGCACGCCTCTCAACATGCGTGCCGCCATCACCCTCTGCCTAATGTACAACAGGTGTAAAGAAACACCTTTGGTTCGATCCCAGGGGGAAACGCAAGACATAAGGTTCTTGATTTCTTAGGTGTTCATTTTTCCACGAACAAACGACTAGCCTCGAGGTGTAAAATTATATATTTGATTCGGTGATAAAATAAAAGGGGAATTATGTTCTGAAATTTCAACGTAATAACTTATCCACCAAACAATATAGATTTTAAGTGACATTTTAATGTGTAGAAATATCTTTATACTATCATTTAAATACATTCTTGATAACATTTTATAACCTTTTAGTCGGTGACCTGGCGGTCTAGGGGTAAGGTGTCAGACTTCTATGCTGACGGCCGGGGTTCAATCCTCGGTCCCAACAAAGATTTATCTGATTACCAAACCCTTACTTCCCCTCTGACAAGACAAGTTGTGAATGTGAGGAATGCCAGGCCTCCACCGTGGTTCGGATTCCACGTTAAACTGTAGGTCCTTCATTTCATCTCACAATCACCCTACTATTACACATTAGCGTAAGTGCGTATAACCCGAACGGGTAGTAATACGCGGTGCTAATAATAGTAATAATAATATAGTGTTTTAAAGGATTATAATTCAATTTTTTACTACGTTTTGTTCTCATAACTTAATTTTGCAGTAGTTTTTATGAATGATCTGTTGTCAAAATATCAAGAATTAAATCAATATCTGAAGAGAAAATTATGTTATTAGATAAGTTTTTTTGTGTGTGTATAAAGGGCATCCTTGGACACCGATATAGTCCAATTTTCATATAAGGAAGCTTTTATAAAAACAAACCTAATTCTTTGCGGCCAACATTGATAACATTTTACTATTTTATTAATGTTGTCTTATAAGTATGTATTGATAATATACAGTAGCTCCATGGCTTCTTTGGTGCTGACTGACAGCTCACAGCTGACTTCTGACAGTCAACATTTAGGTATAATACCTAAATTTTGACTGCCAGAAGTGACAGCTGATAAACACATGTTTTTATAGATAATATGGTTCGGCGTAGGGATACATAATTTTGTCTGGTAACTTTTCAAAGCTGTCAGATGTGAGCTGTCAGTCAGCACCAAAGAATCCAATATATATATATTTAAGCTATAGTCGCATATCACATGACCTGACGTATGAATATGTTAAGGTAGATCTAGCCTAATAGGTTTTCTATATGTCAGATCAGACCCTTCCTATGAAAATTTAATTGTACCACAAATTCTGGCGCTAGACTCAGATGTGTATGTGTATATTATGTTATAAGTTAAATTTGCTGTAAAGAGTGAGCGGAAACTACTGTAAGTAATAGAAAGTACACTTTATATCGGTCTGTGAGACTGTTTATTTATGTTGTCTCTTTAAAACCACAAGTTCAAATTCGCGTAGCAAAGTTATCAGTCTTGAAATTAGGTGTAACGCAAGTAGAAAAAACTTGAAAAATCAATTTTTTTATTATATGAAATAGGTTATATTTTTAATTAATTTAAATTTAAAAAATTAAAATAATTAACATTTGTATTAGTAATGCCAAATGCAAGCAATAAAGATAGTTACATTTCCGGAAGACTACAATATTCTTTATACGTGCTAGGTCAACTTTATATAAGGTCCTACATATGTTTGTGTTAGTAACCAATTAATAATGCACAGCTCATCAGATTGGATTGTATCAATTTTCCATTAATTACGCGTTGATTTTATAACTACTGTAATAAGAAGGCTTCTGCTATTAAAAACTCAATAAAACAAAGGATGTAGAATTCATCCAGCTTCTGAGAATTGGGTGAATCATATTTTATTTTAGTGCCACGTCTTACTTCTCGTTCTGATTATACGATTCATATAATTAAATGCTGGCGCATTTCCTTATAATTCACTTCCTTACCATGTTTCCTAAGGCACTAGTCAATGAGGTTCCTCAGGTTTTATCTCAACAAACGTTGGTGCATTTCTCTATGCTTCACCCCCTTTTCGTGTTTCCTAAAGTTGGGTTGCTTAAGGGCCAGTTTCATTGTCAGACTTAGTAGTCCTCAAATGGAGTTACACTAGTTACAGGACGAAACCTTCCTAGACCAGAATGGAGTGGGATGGGCCAGTTTCATTGTCAGACTTAGTAGTCCTCAAATGGAGTTACACTAGTTACAGGACGAAACCTTCCTAGACCAGACTGGAGTGGGATGGGCCAGTTTCATTGTCTGACTTAGTAGTCCTCAAATGGAGTTACACTAGTTACAGGACGAAACCTTACTAGACCAGAATGGAGTGGGATGGGCCAGTTTCATTGTCAAATTTAGTACGCCGTTCGAGTTTAGGTAGGCGTAGTCCTGTATTTAGTCTAACGCCACAATTGAAGTGTACTGAATCCAGCTATGAAACTAACCCTAAGTGAGTAATATTCCGAGTAGGGGTGTTGGAGCATTTTTGACCTAAACATCTGGCTGGTCAAACAATTAAACAGCCGATCTAAAATCAAACATTTGATTACGAAACGAACGAACACATCACTTAGATCGACAAAACCCACGAACAGTTGACCTAAATCCGAACAATTGACTGATGAAGGACAAAGCACTGAGAGGAAAGAAAGGGCAGTAACTTTTTAGCTATTAGAGATTAAGCACGACCATTTTGGGTTTTATTGACCATCTGAGATTTAATCGGATATTTTGAGGCTAGTATTGGTATTTTCGGTATCATCGGGTACTTAAAAGTTATAAAGCACCACTTTTTTTTAATGAGTGCTCATTTTTAGAAAAAGGTATCTTTCAAATGATAACGCTACATCAACTCGGTGATTCCCAAGAGAGGAAAAAACTGTATAGGGTTTTAATTAACTATCGCAGAAAACAACTTTGTAGGGTTTTAAATAATATCATAAAAAAGAACTTTGCAGGGTTTTAATTAAATATCGTAGAAAAGAACTTTGTAGGGTTTTAATTAAATATCGTAGAAAGCATCTTTGAAGGGTTTTAATTAGATGTAATAGAACACAATTTTGTAGGGTTTTAATTAAATATCATAGAACACAACTTTGTAGGGTTTTAATTAAATATCATAGAAAACAACTTTGTAGGGTTTTAATTAAATATCATAGAAAAGAACCTTTAGGGTTTTAATACAATATCATAGAAAACAACTTTGTAGGGTTTTAATTAAATACCATAGAAAATAAATTTGTAGGGTTTTAATTAAATATCTCAGAAAACAACTTTGTAGGGTTTTAATTAAATATCATAGAAAATAAATTTGTAGGGCTTTAATTAAATATCATCGAAAATAACTTTGTAGGGTTTTAATTAAATATCATAGAAAACAACTTTGTAGGGTTTTAATTAAATACCATAGAAAATAAATTTGTAGGGTTTTAATTAAATATCATAGAAACAACTTTGTAGGGTTTTAATTAAATATCGTAGAAAATGTGAATCTGTCTAGAGTATACTAAGCAAAATAGGCTATAAAGGTTGATTTATATTTAAAAGGTCGGGTAAGATGATATTGTTCAAGTCTAGATTAAAACCCGACTCCCTCTGTCTCTAGTAAGGAGTGATAAAGCCAACCTTGGTGGTTTTTTAAATACCATATGAAGGTCTAGATGATAATTTAATCGAGTGTACTTGTACGTGAGGTCGTGTTGAGACCAACCTTGTCCTAGTTGAGGTCAATATTTGTTTCACACAAGGCCTCAAGCGCTCGGTCGGTCGGTTAGAACCGTTTTACTGAGATTGGAAATTTCTTTAATATACTATTAAAAAACTAAAATATTTTTGTATAATCCATTTATGGTAAATTTGGTCATTTTTAATAGTTATATTAGGATTTTGGTAGGAATAAATCTTTAGAAAATGCAAACAAATTGGTTTGTGGCCAATATCAACGGTATGTTACTATAATATATTATCAGAGTTAATTAATAGGCATTGATTATTTAGATCAAATGTGACAGATGCCAAACACATGACTTGATGTACGAATAAGTGAAAGTAGATCCAGTAACGTTTCTAACTGTTAAAAAATTGGACTGTTCTAAAAATAACTTCGTATTGATCAACTTACCAGCATTTTGTCACTTTGACACTTTAGGGGAATCTACATTACTTTCCAAAGTGACAAAAAAAATTGTGCTGCGTAGATGGATATAAATATTTTTAGCACTGCATCTTACTATTCGTTTGGGTTATACGCCTATATACTAACTACGTTAATGGTTTTAAGGATTAGGAAGGTTATATTTAAAGGAAGTGTACCCGCATTTGCGTGGAGGAAAAATGGAATTTTTTTTGGGGAAAATCCACCCACAGTACACACGATCAAGATTCTAACCTCGATCTCCCCGTCATCGGCAGTCTAGTCTACTGCGAGAGTAGCGCGTTAGACCAGGTGGCCACCGAAGAGGGTCGGATGAATATAGAACTAGTTTTAACCAATTTTAAATAGTCAGTAAAGTCAATATTAACTGTGAATCGACTATAACGACGAAGGGAAGAGAGGATGAAGGTGATCCGAAGTGTACCGGACTTTAACCGGTGTGAAAGTGGAGTGGCTTTGGGAGAGAAAAGAAATATGGTGGCCAGGTAAATTCTCATTGCAGATGATCGAGATCGAACTACAAGCTCTCAAATCAGGTTCAGGCACAGTAACAGAAAGCTATATCCTGCTACCAGCTATACCCTGATTTTTGTTGGAAGAACAGTAGAGAAAATTCAAACACATTTCTTTACGGCCAACATTGATAACATTTTGCTATAATATTTGTGTTATTCTATAGGTATTGATAATATCTATCTAAAGTGACAGTGATGCATGAATATATTAAAATTATTTCAGTAACTTTAGTAACTAACTTTTACTGTTCTTCATACCAAAATCATACTATATATAAGTACTTATTTACTTCGTGTTAGCATACAACACAATAATCGTGCGCAGGGTGTAGCTGAAGGGGGTTCTAATTGGAAGACGCCCTGCATTTTTTTTGATCAACTACAATCAATTAAAAACAAGAAAGCATCAATGTTTTATTTTAAAAGATTATTCTTTTGAAAACACAATATTAAAAATTACAGTGCCATTCGTCGGTCGGCTTCGAGACAGGATTTCAAGCCTAAATTAACCACTACCTTTGGAATATCCATCGACGTAGTTTCTAAAAAAAAGTTAAACACTTCGTTCTTTTAATATTCTTTAAATTGAAAAATGACACCTAGACACAGGAATCGAACCTGGGATCTTCAGCTTAGTACACCAATGCTCTGACCAGTGATTTACCCATTTTAAGGCAGAATCTGTAATGGATGTGTGAGAGTCGTCAGTTACATATGAGTGATCAATTAAGATCACGATCTATCAGATAACGCAGCCACCTTCGACTTGGTACAGTAGCCCCATGGCTTCTTTGGTGCTGACTGACAGATCACAGCTGACTTGTGGCAGTCAACATTTAGGTATATACCTCTCTTCACCTCTCTTTCTTTTTACGTGCGGCTAGTCGGGGTTCCCTGGGACTCACGCGGTGCACGCGCACATCTAGGTCGCTTACGTCGAAGATCTGATACTGTGTTTGTGAATGGATCTGAAACAATCGCAAGCCCTGGTTCGGATTCGACCAGACCACTGGGCACTGGATAAGGAAAGATTGTGGTCGGCTGTAAGGGGAGTTCAAGGCCAACACGTGTGTGTATGATATTGTTCTAATAATAATAATAATAATAATAATAATAATAATCGACTTTAATGGCGAAGTTAAGGATACTACTGCCTTTTCTTACACTTAACCAATACAATTAAACTGAAGTTTAACAAAATAATATATATAAAAACACACAAAAAGTATTTTTTTTTAAACTAAAGCTAAAATACACAAAGATTACGTACCACGCTCGCACACACACACACACACACACACACACACACACACACACACACACACACAAGTGTGATTACGTCTCACTCCTCTCAATCTCACGAATGAGCTTCCACACGCAGCTTATCTGTGACTTTTCGCTTGAAATCATTCAATTCTAATTTCTGTGCGTGGTGGGGTTGTTGAACGTGTGTGTGTTGAGAGATTTTTTCCTAAATGGTTTTCCACTCTCCTTACAAGCAAATGTAGCCAAATATATTCTAAAATTCTACTTTTCTCATTTCTATCCCATTTGAGCTGTTAATGTACGCATATAACCCTAATCCCTTCACGTCACAGGAAATCCACGAGAGTAACACTTTAGACCGCGCAACCACCGATGTGGGTGTGGGAAATTGTTTGAGTAAATTGCTTATCTGTCAAAAAGATTATTATTACTATTATTAGCACCGCGTCTTACTACCCGTTCGGGTTATACGCACTTACGCTAATGTGTAATATAATGGTAGGGTGATTGTGAGATGAAATGGAGGACCTACAGTTTAACGTGGGATCCGAACCACGGTGGAGGCCTGGCATTCCCCACATTCACAAGATGTCTTATCAGAGGTGAAGGAAGGGTTTGGTAATCAGATAAATCTGTGCCAGGACCGAGGATTGAACCCCGCGACCCCCAGCACAGAAGTCCGACACCTTACCCCTGTAAAAAAGAGTTATTTTCAATCTAAGCTGGACTGTAGGTAGAATATCATAACACTTTTGTCACTAGTAATTTTATGGTTTACAAAAGTGATCTTACCTGAAGGATCGTCGTAGTGGTTGTAGCTGCTCTTGACTCTGATCCATAAGGTCAGTGTTTGACTCTCGGTCATGTTCAGCAAGAGTGTGTATCGTATTCCCCAGTCGAATGTTAATGGTTTTCGGTAAAAGTTAACCTCAGTAAGTGGGGGAGGGAATAATCTGTTGTAAAGTCCAATTTTCATAGTGAGAGTCTTTCACAAAGTACAAACATATATTTTGTGTTGATACCTGCTTCGGTGGCTGCGTGGTCTAACGCGCTACTCTCGCAGTGGACTAAACTGCCGACGAGGGGTAGATAGGGGTTAGAATCTCAATTGGGTGTTATGAGGGTGTTTTTTTTTTGTTAGATTATTTTACACTCTTCCTCCATGAAGAATGCGGGTATAATTGCTCTAAATATAACCCTCATAATCCCTGAAACCATTGGAGTAATTAATACATAAGCGTATAACCTGAACGGGTTAATAAGATGTGGTGGTAAAAAACTAAAATAGTGTTGTTGATTTCTACCAAAAATGACAGCTGCAAATAACATGACTTGATTTGCGAATAAGTGAAGGTAGAACTAGAGTATTTGTCAGATAAGGCCCTTATTATTATTATTATTATTATTATTATTATTATTAGCACCACGTATTACTACCCGTTCGGGTTATACGCACTTACGCTAGTGTATAATGTTAGGGTGATTGTGAGATGAAATGGAGGACCTACAGTTTAACGTGGAATCCGAACCACGATGGACGCCTGGCATTCCACACATTCACAAGATGTATTGTCAGAAGTGAAGGAAGGTTTTGGTAATCAGATAAATCTGTGCCGGGACCGAGGATTGAACCCCGGCTGCCAGCATAAAAGTCTGACACCTTACCCCTAGACCGCCAGGTCACC
>CABFOW010002013.1:53138-67766 GCA_902141385.1 Timema californicum
CACACACACACACACACACACACACACACACACATACACACACACAACCTTCCCATCCACTCTACGCACACCGCGAGCAAGCCGCGAGTGAATAATTTAATTAAATCGCCGCCGGATAATGGATTCAAACCGGTGACTTTTGACTTGACGCACTACTGCTTCACTTCACCCCACCAAGACTCAAAAGGTCATGTTTTAATATTTTATTTTTTATTCATAGCCTTTCATCTGACCGTTCGGGCTATACGCACATACATTGATTTCAATTTCGCTAATTGGGTATCACTTGACTGATCTCGACCACGGCGGGACTAACGCCTACACCGCTCTTCAGGGTTACAGTAGCCCCATGGCTTCTTTGGTGTTGACTGACAGCTAACAGCTGACTTCTGACAGTCAACATTTAGGTATAATACCTAAATTTTGACTCTCAGATGTGACAGCTGCTAAACACATGTTTTGCAGATCATTTGGTTCGGCGTAGGAATACATAATTTGGTCAGGTAACTTTTCAAAGCTTTTAACTGTCAGCTGTTAGCTGTCAGTCAGCACCAAAGAAGCCGTGGGGCTAGTGTAGTTTCACTTAAATTGTTGCTTTTTAGCGACACTACCGGCCATCTGAGGAAACATAGCCAATGATGAAGCGACTCAGCGAGACTGATGTTATCTCATTCTTCCCCACGGTCATGGGAACACACATCGGCATAACGCAACAATACCCCTCTACACGCTAGGTGGCGTGATGAGTCAGGTTAAAACAACAACCTTGGGGTAGCTATTTACTTCTCTTGAATAGGAATATGTCAAGTGATATGAACCACCTCGAAATAATTATCCTCAGGGCCATGGAAATAAGTTTGTTGATAAAGAGCTCATCGTATTCGTGATGCAATTATAGAAATACGATTACAAACCACCGGTGACCTTGAAATAGTAACGTTTACTCGATCGACCTTTGCGGGTGTCACCCATTGATTAACAAACTGCTACTCATTTCGGTGCCCACGTGGTTTAAGGCGTTACTATAGCAGTAGACTAGACGGAAGATTAGGAGATCGAGGTTCGAATCTCGATCGGGTGTACCGAGAGGTTTTTTTTTCCTAAATGGTTTTCCACTCTCCCTCCATGCAGGTATAAGTCCTCTGAATGTAGCCTTCCTGATCCCTAAAACCATTAGCGTAGTTGGTACATAAACCTATAACCCAAACTTACAGTAAAGCCGAATTCAGATTACTCTGACGTTTCGTGTTAACACGTGTTATGACGGCTTTGTGAAAAAAACCAACTCAATGAATTATATTGAAGTGCTCACACTTCCATGATGTGTTGTGTTGTGACATGTGTATGTGTTATCTGACGCCGGAATGCGTGTTAACATGCCGTGACACGCATCAGCCCGGGATCTGGACATCAAGATATGCGTCAGCCGTGTTGAAGCATCAGAAAGGGACACTTGAGTTTTTTAGATTTAATTTTTGTGTGTGATATATTGAAGGGTAGAAAACTCCTTTATTGACATTCTAGCAATACTGTAAAAAAAAAAGGGCTATTTGTTTCATTTCTCTCCTCCATTTCCAAACCAACAATAACAAAAAAGTTGAATCTGACCCAAGAGCATAACCAATATTTACAGTTTTAACCAATACTTAAATTAGCTGGAAATCTAAACGTTGTTAACACAACTGAAGAAATAGCCCGGTACTTGAGTGAAATGAGGCCTACCGTCATTTCGGAAGGAAGGGGGTACTGAACAAGTGGGTCAAAGAGCAAGAGTTTGGAAAGTGACGACACAGATGTGTGTAGCACGTGTGTACATGCGCAGAACAAACAAAACCGGCGGGCCATATGTTCCGGTGGAGTGCCCCAAGAGCCTTGCTTGCTTCAGGTGAAAGGTTGGGTAGCGAGGCGGTGCCACAGAAAACACACAAAGAAGCAAAAACTAACGGAATATTAATAAAGAGGGGTTGTCGGAACCAGACCACTTCCGGTTTAACCCTCATTCTCTTTTTCTCGTTGTCATTACCAGTATTAGTCATATCCGGTGGCGGAAAATCCAAACTTTGACGGACTTTTTGTTTGTTTTTTTATCACTACCTGTTGATCAATTGACTTTAAGGCTATGTTCGAGAATATGGGGATAAATTGTTGATGGGGGTAAGTTTTGACCTCGAGTTTCTGTCACTTTCTACAAAGTTTAATTTTGTACGACATTCTAACGTGTGAGGGAAATATTAGACGAGAATTTTTCAGTTGTAGTCCATGTGAATGTATTTTGGTTTGTATTTGAGCTAAGCCTATTTTAGTTCATGGGATGAGGCCTACTGTGGTGGTCAACCATAGAAGAACCCTAAAAAAATCCAAATTGATTAACTAATTGATTCACGCCTGTGCTCAGTTTGCGCTTGTTGGATAAAAATAAACTTTATTAAATCTAATTTATCTAATATTTCAAATTTTTTGCCAAACACTTTTTTTTATCCATAGCAGCCTTCAAATTTCAAACACGCTACACCGAATTATAAACACAATAAGCCCTTACTGAATATCCCGGAACAAAAAGTGATCCACTTGACATTATTTTAAACAGCGTCTAACAAGATCTAATCAACGTATCTAATATTTATGAGTGACCTCTCTAATCATTAGAACTTGTAAATGGTAATATTGTAATTTTCGATGAGACATTGTGAGTGTGCGTTTGAGCTGCCTACCTCTCACGCGGGAGGACGGGGTTGGAATTTCGGTCGGTATAGTAAGGGTTAATATTATTATTATTATTATTATTGGCACCGCGTCTTACTACCCGTTCGAGTTATACGCACTTACGCTAATGTGTAATGGTAGGGTGATTGTGAGATGAAATGGAGGATCTACAGTTTAACGTGGGATCCGAACCACGGTGGAGGCCTGGCATTCCCCACATTCACTTGTTGTGATTAATACACGTCTTGTTAGAGGTGAAGGAAGGTGTTTGGTAATCAGATAAATCTGTGCCGGGACCGAGGATTGAACCCCGGACCTCCAGCCCAGAAGTCCGACACCTTACCCTTAGACCAATTCTTATGTAACCTCATAGAATCCATCCTGTATCTCAACCCACTGAGGAAGGGGTTCTACCAGCCATCCCACCAGCGCCGACAGTGTCACAGTCTCGTGATATGAAAACGCTAGATCACCGAAATGATCATGTCGCAACGGTTGACGATCAGTGACGGTATAGTTCTCTATCTCTCCGAGGAGATGGCTATCAGTGTCCCAGTTCCACCTGCCGACATCCACACGCTGTGTGGTCCGCTATTGTCCGCGTCACACGCCGGCTGCCAACCGTGCGACGCTCGCGACGTGAGAGTCTACACACAGATAGAGCGTGCGGCACAAGTTTGAGAGGACCGGGTTCAATCTCCACTCGGGGTTATGATCTGCAATTTGTGTGATTGAAATATCTAACCTAAGGACGAGGTGAGGGAGAGTGTGAAAGAAATGTCTTAAAGAGAAAATAAATATTTTTTTAGCACTATGTCTACCCGTTCAGGCTATACGTGGATAAACCATGTGTCAAAACCTATATCCATTGCACTCTGAGAAGGATCAGGCCAGTGCACTCCCAAGTCGGGGCCAAGCACTAATATCCACCTACAGGCTATCCACTGACAGATAGAAGAAGATTTGTATTGCAAACATTGGCTAAATGTAATTAATGTGGTAATAATTATTA
Organism: Timema californicum; assembly: GCA_902141385.1. Taxonomy (NCBI): domain Eukaryota; kingdom Metazoa; phylum Arthropoda; class Insecta; order Phasmatodea; family Timematidae; genus Timema; species Timema californicum. The sequence continues at coordinate 56,854 of CABFOW010002013.1, forward strand.
TTGTTTTAATAATAATTATTATATTATCAGTAAAAAGTTTTAGCAAACGCTTCTAATAATATTTACCTAAGGATTAATGTATAGTTGGGTTTTCGTAACTAGTTGAAAGAATAAAAAAAGATTAATAAAACCATTCTGTTTTTTTAGTTTCGCGGTTGTGGCAACAAGAGATGCTATGTTTTCTGTTTTGCGGTTGTGGCAACAAAAGATGTTATATTTTTGATTCACAGTTGTGGCCACAAGAGTTGTTATATTTTTGTTTCACGGTTGTGGCAACAAGATATGCTATGTTTTTTGTTTTGAGGTTGTGGCAACAAGATATGTAATATTTTTTTTGTTTCACGGTTGTGGCAACAAGATATGTTATATTTCTGTTTCACGGTTGTTGCAAAAAGAGATGCTATGTTTTTTGTTTTGCGGTTGTGGCAACAAGAGATGTTATATTTTTGATTCACAGTTGTGGCAACAAGAGATGTTATTTTTTTGTTTCACGGTTGTGGCAACAAGATATGCTATGTTTTCTGTTTTGCGGTTGTGGCAACAAGAGATGTTATATTTTTTATTCACAGTTGTGGCCACAAGAGTTGTTATATTTCTGTTTCACGGTTGTGGCAACAAGAGATGCTATGTTTTTTGTTTTGTGGTTGTGGTCAGAGATATTATAGTGCATGAAATAATCAATTAAAAAGTATTATATCTACACTTGTATAGCCTTATAGCAGGCTACTATAAAATAAATAAATGTTTTTTTCATAACCTAAAAAAAGACACAAAAAGTATTAGTTTAAAATAAAATGTTTTTTTATGTAAACACGTATGAACACAATTTAATACGATTTGTATAACGTCATCAACAGCTCTAATTTAGTTGTATTTATTAATATGAAGAGAACGCAGCCTCAACTGCGTGGAGGAAGAGTGGAGAACTATTTAGGGAAAATCACCCTCATTGCACAATACCAGGATCAAACCCCGATCTCGGCATCTCATACAGTTTAGTCTAACACGAGAGTAGCGCGTTAGAGCATGCAGCCACCGAAGCGGGTAAAGATTGATCTTAATTGGTCAACAATCAATGTATATGATAATAGCTATACGATAGTGTGAACACGCCATAATTTGTTTTTGGTTAGCCAAACTGTTATGGCGGCACCACACGGAATTATTTTTCCTTCTTCGAAAAAAAAAATGGTGGTGCGATTTATTTAATTTTCCCATACTCCTCTTACCATTTTTTGAGTCCTACCTCTCCCACTCTGGACAGGATAACAAACAAAAGATAAAAACAGCGTGTGTTGTTTATAAACCCCCATGAATCCGAAGTGGTATTTAATGAGAAGCTATTAGATTAACATGCCCTCCAATCAATCTTCCGCCACACACCTTCTAAGGCGGGTTTACACTGTCATCTTTATTTACTAAAATAAAATTAGGCTATTTATTTAATAAAATATCTGATAAAAAGATTTTATAATGTATTTGAACACATTAGTTAGTTCATGACATATTTTTCAAAGTTTGTATCCAATGAACGTCGGGCAATTTGAACAAAGAACTTAGGAATGAAGATCCGGATTTATAAAACATATTTAAGAATGGACAAAGAAAATTTTAAAAGGTGTCTTACCAAAATAAGGAGGTGGGACTTTAAAAATTATTTATATGTGGGGGTGTGTGTCATATAAGAAAATCTTGTTTGTTTTTGTTGGGTTTTTTTTACACCGGGTGACCTGGCGGTCTAGAGGGGGTCCGGGGTTCAATCCCCGGTCCCAGCACAGATTTATCAGATTGCCAAACCCTTCCTTCACCTCTGACAAGACATCTTGTGAATGTGGGTAATGCCAGGCCTCCACCGTGGTTCGGATTCCATCACCCTACCATTACACATTTAGCGTAAGTGCGTATAACCCGAACGGGTAGTAAGACGCGGTGCTAATAATAATAATAATTTTCGACACCACGTTTTACTACTTGTTCAAGCAATCCACATATGTAGGCCTACTAATTAATCTAATAAGTTAGAGCTGAGAAAAGTTGAATTTAGAATAAATGTACCCGCATTTGTGTAAAGAGAGAGTAGAAAGCCATTAAGGAAACGCCACCCTCAGAACACCGACCGGGATTCTAACCCTAATCTCCCTGTCATCGATAGTCTATTCTCTTGCGAGAGTGACGCCTTAGACAATACGGCCACTGAGGTAGGTAAACTCTTCTGTTTGTATTGCACATGTTTTGGACTGCTTCTCATATTTCAAGTGTCGCTATTTTCTATTAGAAAACCCTAGCGCATCTTTGTATAACTAATTTGTTAAATATATTGTCTTACTAAATATACTTTATATATTCCATGTCCAAGTTAAATCATATCTGTTTTACCAAAGAGTGTTTATACAAGAAGTTTGACAGTGTAAGACCGCCCTTTGTCTGATGCAAGGCTGGAAGTACGCCATGATGTACTGAGCCGGAGTCAAAACATCCGCCACTCCACTACATTTAAATACAATAGTAGACAGTAGTTTCAGCGAGCGATGAGGATTTTTATGTTATTACTTATTTTAATCGTACCAGTTAGAAATGTGAAAAGAGAGACGTCGGTGAACTAGGTTATTTTGTGATTATATTTTCAGTTTTAATTTCACATATTTCACTGAATTATACATATTTTCAAAGACATTACATACAATTTAATGTTTAGCGTGTTTCTTTATTGTGGTAGGGGTATAATAATTTTTTATGACTTTCTTGGGGAAATTGATTTTATTAAAGGATGCGTTTAACTAATTTTTAGGCAACCTCTACTTTCGTAATAGAATGTATCCGGTGAAGAGATTATTATTATAATTATTATTATTATTATTATTATTATTATTATTATTAGTACCGCGTCTTACTACCCGTTCGGGTTTTACGCACTTACGCTAATGTGTAATGGTAGGGTGATTGTGAGATGGAATGGAGGACCTACAGTTTAACGTGGGATCCGAACCACGGTGGAGACCTTGCATTCCCATACATTCACAAGTTGTGATTAATACACGTCTTGTCGGAGGTGAAGGAAGGGTTTAGTAATCAGATAGATCTTTGCCGGGACCGAGGATTGAACCCCGGACCTCCAGCACAGAAGTCTGATACCTTACCCCTAGACCAGCAGGTCACCCGGTGAAGAGATGGCAGTGAGCAAAGTCCACGTCAGGTAGGCTGGCTCATCAGAGTATTACAGTTGCCGTAACGTAACTTTATGTCGGACTCTTCTCGTGTTGTGAAGGGATAAAATTAAATGTGTCGTTTACAGATGGTGACCACAGCAGCACATCTCTCGCGTGGCGTGTCAGTTTGTAAACACAAGTGGATGAGTTGTAAAAAAAAAAGAAGCATTATTAAACTATTCATTCCTTTCATTTAGTTAGCGTCTAATAAATTGGTTGGAATAATAAGTCGTTAAAAAAAAAAGCAATGCAGCTTGAATCATCTGAATGGGGCATGTTTTTAAAATACAATAAAACCTTGATAATCTTGATTTCACTCAATAAGGACTTTGAGTCCTTTTAAAAAAAGAAGCTAATTACTGTATCTACTGATATCTGCGTTAAATTATAAAAAAACGTATTATTATTATTATTATTAGCACCACGTCTTACTACCCGTTCGGGTTATACGCACTTACGCTAATGTGTAATGGTAGGTGATTGTGAGATGGAATGAGGACCTACAGTTTAACGTGGAATCCGAACCACGGTGGGGCCTGGCATTCCACACATTCACAGGTTGTGATTAATACACGTCTTATCAGGGGTGAAGGAAGTGTTTGGTAATCAGATAGCTCTGTGCCGGGACCGAGGATCGAACCCCGGCCGCCAGCACAGAAGTCTGACACCTTACCCCTAAACCGCCAGGTCACCTTTAAAAAGTACTAAAAGTTCGCAAAAAAAAAAAGAGAATCAACATAATCTTCACACCACCAACCTTCAAGTGTTATTTGTAAAACAAATCCAGGAGCATCCAGTTTTTTACCAGTTTAATTGATTTTAATCCGCTTCGGTGGATGCGTGGTCTAACGTGTTAAACTAATGTTGGACTAGACTGCTGAAGACGGGAAGATAGGGGTTCGATCCCGGTCAGATACACTGAGGAGGGTTTTCCTAAATGGGTTTCCACTCTCCCTCCACGCTAATTCGGGTGCATTTCCTCTAAATTTAACCTTCCTTATCCCTAGCCCATTAGTGTAATTCGTACATAGGTGTATAACCTAAACAGACGGGGTGCTAAAATAAATTGATTTTTAAATCTTATTACAATTTTGTTTGCAACATTTTGAATAAGCTAACAAAAAATACTTTTCTCAGTTATACGTATTATATATGAATTTTTAATTTTTTTTTCTTATAATTTATTTGCTATTTTCGTTAATACATATTATCACCCACCCCCAGCCCCCACCAGCATTTAGTCCAGACTATCAAAGTTTTACTTTACATCCATTTTATACGTCTTTGTCTTGATTTAAAATTAAATCCAAATCAAGTTACAATGTTTGTAATAAAACCATAAGTAAAAATTACAAAGCTCGGCACCTTTCTCAGAGAAACGAGACGCGCACAGAGCTGAACTAATTGTTCATCAACTCGCCTTGTAAAGGCCACGAACAATTCCATCAAATTTCATTGAAGAGCTTGGGGTTGGTAATTGCGAGCTGTGAAGGTGGTAACAATGGATACAGGAAGTGCGATTTATTCCCGCCAACAGGAAGTTAGATCCTTCCACACATCAGCTACGAGAGATACAGTCGGCCGTTTGCTCTGACAGCTGTTCTGCTTCAACGGGTACGTCGTGGCACAGGTGGTAAGTGCGCGTCTTCCAGCCGAGAGGTGGCTTGTTCGAGAACTTTATATCGTTTGTTTAATATTATTCTTAATATTTTTATTATTATTAGCACCGCGTCTTACTACCCGTTCGGGTTATACGCACTTACGCTAATGTGTAATGGTAGGGTGATTGCGAGATGAAATGGAGGACCTACAGTTTAACGTGGGATCCAAACCACGGTGGAGGCCTGGCATTCCCCACATTCACAAGATGTCTTGTCAGAGGTGAAGGAAGGGTTTGGTAACCAGATAAATGTGTGCCGGGACCGAGGATTGAACCCCGGCCGCCAGCACAGAAGTCTGACACCTTACCCCTAGGCTGCCAGGTCACCGACTTGTTTAATACCGAAGGTCCAAGTTCTCAACCTCACCAATCGACAGTTTTAGGTGAGAGGGCAGACGCGTCAGGCATTCTAAGGTTCGATTTAGTTGGAGTGGATCGGTATGGAAAGGGTTTCCATAGCATAGTTTTCTTTCCCTAAGAAAATACTTAAACGTTTGTACAGATAGTTTTTTTTACAGGAACGGTCTTTAGTAGATTACAAACTTTTTTGCTGCCAACATTGATATAATCCTGCTATTTTATTAATGTTGTTTTATAGTTATTGATAATATATATCAAAGGTGGCATCTGTAGATAACATAGCCTCAATGGATGGATACCTGAAACCCACTTCAGTTGCTGAATGGTCTAAGACGTCACTCTCGTGTTAGACTGGCCTGCTGATGTGTAATGGTAGGATGATTGCGAGATGAAATGGAGGACCTACAGTTTAACGTGAGATCCGAACCACGGTGGAGGCCTGGCATTCCACACATTCACAAAGATGTCTTGTCGGGGGTGAAGGAAGGGTTCGGCAATCAGATAAATCTGTGTTGGAAAGAAGGATTGAACCCCGGGCACCCAACACAAAAGTCCGACACCTTACCCCCTAGACCACCAGGTCACCCTGAAGTAGTAAAACCTGTACAGGTAGTAGTAATACGCGGTGAAAAAAAACAACGTGAAAGTAGGTTTAGTAACATTTTTAGCTGTCTGATAATATTCCTGCGAAAATTGGGCTGTATCTTGCTCGCTACCACTACAGTGCAGCTTACAAGATCGGGCCCTCTTATAACAGGTGGAGGTAAGATTGCAACCTTTCAGTGTAGACGGAGTGTACCTACACTGTTCAACGTCCTGCGATGGCGTTACTCACGCTCTGTCATCTTGGGATGAAGGAGAAGGGCCTGAATTACGCCCCAGCTGCGCTCATGTTGGTACAATCACAAGAAGTGCTGGCTTGTTCCTCGGAATGTCATACAACTTGTGCGAACTCATCATCTTCCCTCGCAGTATATTGTGTTGCACGAGTATGAGCGGTCCTCTACTGCTCACAGATTATACCGTGTAGCAGCACTTTTGGATGTACGCGCAAGCGACACACTGTCACGTGGGATTCAGGGAAGGGGGATGGGATTGTCATACATACTCCGTACCCTTAAGGTCGATGGTCGTGAGAAGATATAAACTCCATAAGGAACAGATTTCTCCGTACACAAAGAGTCCCGTTCGGTGAGTCGGTAGAAGATCGACCAACTTTAACTTTATCAAGGTGGTAGTGTAGTGAAAGATAGTTGAGATAAGGACAGTATTTTTTCAGTTTTTCAGTCAATTTTCTTGGGTAAAACCAAATCGAATAATTCTCCAGTACAACACAGAGTTTAATTTTCTTCACATGGTGATATCAACAGTTATCGAATATCTGTCACGAGCATGGCAGCATTAGATGACAAACTTTTTAGATGAAGAGAAAAAGTTTTCATTAAATTCCAGGACACCGTTGACAGATATTCAACAACAGTTAATATCAACACGAGAAGAAAATTTAACTCTGTGTTGTACTGGAGAATTATTTGATTTGGTTTTACCCACAAAAAAAAATTGACTGAAAAAACTACAAAAAATACTGTCCTTAACTCCCACCTTAATGGCTGTCGTTATGGACTGTTAACGGGAACCAATCACAGGTGGATAAATTAATGAACATTGATATGTGAGTCGAAATAGTATACCTAGCAACACAAACAGTAAAGAAAAGTTGCCATTTTCTATAAGTATCTTATTTAACTATTCTACCTTTAATATCAAATCCAAGAAAACTTCAACTGGCTATTATTTTTTGTGCTAAACGTATTTTTTTTTTACTTCAATGAGTTTTATTGGATCAAGTATTATAGTTTTTCATTAGCTGACAGGACTGACGTAATTAAGGACACGGAGTGAGCACAAAATTATACGGACACAAATCCTACGAAATATGTAGATAATACTTTAAGCTTAAGCGACACTTGCCCGCATGCGTAAGGTCTGTGAAAGATCGAGCCTATACAGGTTCGTGCCTTGCATTGTCAGTACAAATATTGGATATATTTACACTTTTTATAATAATAATAATAATAATAATAATATTTAGCACCGCATCTTACTACCCGTTCGGGTAATACGCTTTAAAAACTAATTACTCTAATGGATTAGGAATTGGGAAGGTTGAATTAGAGGGAGTGAACCCGCATTTGCGTGGAGGGAGAGTGGAAAACCATTTAGGAAAAACCACCCCCAGTTCACCCGACCGAGATTCGAACCTCGATCTCCCCGTCCTCAGCAGTAGAGCTCAACACGACAAGCGCGTTAGCCAACTACGCCACCGTGGCGGGTTACACTTTTTATAGACCACCGTTACGGAGAGCTAGTAACTGAAATAAATGTGAGCATCGAAATGAAGTCACCCGCTGTGGAAAAGGTCGATTTTAATCACTTTTACAACGTTTGAATTAAATCTTTTCTGTATTTAATTCAAGGACAAACTTAAACTATTATTATTATTATTATTATTATTAGCACCGCGTCTTACTACCCGTTCGGGTTATACGCACTTATGCTAATGTGTAAATGGTAGGGTGATTGTGAGATGAAATGAAGGACCTACAGTTTAACGCGGGATCCAAACCAAGGTGGAGGCCTGGCATTCCTCACATTCACAAGTTGTGATTAATACACATCTTGTTAGAGGTGAAGGAAGGGTTTGAACCCCGTACCCCCAACACAGAAGTCCGACACCTTACCCCTTGACCACCAGGTCACCACAAACTTATATCAAATAAAATTATTAGAATATTGATTGTAGTTATTGTAGTAATTTCTTAAATTGTTTCCTTTTAATTAGTTGAAATAGACACAGTATTGTATTTTATAATCGGTTGACGTAATATCCCGCGAATAAAGATGAATTGTGTGTGAACAAACCTTCTCCGAGACTGGAAGGACATCAGGCATACAAAGTTTGTTGACAACATACAAATTATTTTCGTCTTTTACTTTTTCATCGTTTGCGTTATTTTATTTAACATAATTTAACGTCTTCATTTTTGGAAGACAAGCTTATTTCAGAATTCGACTACATTTTTAACTAGGGTATTCCGAGAAACATTGCTTAGTCTACTGAGAATTTTTTTACCCCCCGATTGAGCCGAAGAGCACGGCCGGTCGTACTGTGGTCATACTGTGGTCGTACTCCCGCTAAGCGCTTGCAACATAATGCGGGAGTCGAACTTTCATCGCAGTCGTATTCAGAACGGTTAGATCGTTTTAATTCTGTAACTTCTAGGGTAGTCTAAAACACCACTCTTGCATTGGATTGAATCCCGGGAGATCAAGATTCGAACCCCAATTAGGTATAACGAGGTGGTTTTTCTTTAATTGTTTCTCCTTCACCCTCCCCACCAATGCGGGTACATTTTCTCTATAGCCTACCTACCCCATTCTTACCCATATGGCGCACATTTGTGGAAGAGGTGCACACACACACATATAAGACCTGTGAGATCTAACGCAGCTTGGATAGGAAAGACAGCCAGCAGTGCCACCCCCCTCCCCCTCGCGAGCCCTGCGCCGTGCACGGTGGGTGCGCTGCACGCCTGGCAGAGTGTGGGAAACTCGGGTGCGAGGAGAGGAAAGTATCGCTCGCTGCACACACCGACTGACCGGTCAGACTGGATAAACACACATGCAGGTTGGAGACGACGTGAACCGATTCAGACTTAAGGGCGCCATTTACTAGATGGAAAATAACCTCCCACTGCTGTATTTTTTTAATGGGTAGAGTGGTTGTGAAGCTTCAAAAGGCTTCGTGGATCGGGTGGCATTGAAATCATTGTATTGAGATGAGGCCTCAATAAACATTGCCGTATGTCTAACCTAACCTGACCTGACCTAGCCTAACGTAGTCTACAACACTTATCCACCTTTATTTAGGAGATGGGGTGGGAGCATGGTCCGGGGTGAGACCCACGATCAAATCTCTATCGACCTCAAACTCCACGTCACCCTTCAAAACAAATAAAACCGTTATCAATAAGCTTAATAATCTATCAGTAATTTTTTTTAATGATGCCTAAACACGGGAATCAAACCCGGCACTCTTGGCTTAGCACATCAATGCTCTACCATTGAGCTATCCAGGATTCTTCCCATGCTCAGGTTTTAGGAGATCAAAATGATCATAATAATTTATGTTTTGAGCCTATCAAATAATTACTTTATTTGTTTGAGGGAGGCTACATCTATATTGATATCAGAATAATTGCGGTATTTAGCCTGAAACTTTGTTGAAAATGAATTGTTTGATATGTATATAATTTTAAAAAAATAAGTTTTTTAATCCTTTATTTTTAAAACTTTTTAAATCTCAATTTTTAGTGAGAGCCATTGGCCAATTTATATATTATATATTATCATTATTACTATTTCTGGATGTCTACAAAGGGTCTCAGTGCTCCGTCAGGCGGCCGGCACACCATTATACAAATGCTGCTTGTATGAATATTAAAAATTATCCTGAAATTTAATTGGGCAGGTTTAAGGATTCCCCACGAAAAATTAATACATACTAATCCAAATCCTAAATGTCCTTTACTCGCGCTAGTGGGCCACACAACCACCACAAACATGCCCTATTTATTTTCAAAATTTTGCAAGCTTTTCCTCTACAGTCTATCATAGTATTTAAATACAACAACTTATTACGAAAAGAAAAATTAATCAAATATATGTATAGTGTCAAACATATGTTAACAAAAACTAATTTATCAATCCAATCAACGGATAAAAATTATGGCCCTTGGTAAATGAACGGTATATTATGCATTAATGAATTAAAGCACAACTTTAATCATCACTTTCAAAGAATTAAAACTAACTGAAAAATTTAAATGTTACACTAAGAATTTAAGTAAGATCTTAAGTGACTTATGACAGCTTAGACCCGCAAGTTGATATGTATTCCTCCTGTTTGTTTTACAAACAAAAGTTAAACCGGTATTTCTAAGTAAACATCTTTACTAAAGGTATATATTTAATTACAAGGCAGTGGTTTGTTGTGTAGTCTCGCTAGCCATTATTCATTGCCAGGCAGGGTTTATTGCCGGAAGTAAACATTAATTGCAGCGCTATCTGCACAAGTGTTGAACACAGGATACAGACACAATGGCAGGATCGTAGGACGCAGGGATAATTGGATTGAAGTCGTTACTACAAGGGTAACGATTAGAACGGCGCTGCCCGGTAACGGCCGTTACCATAAAACCTTGGACGACATAGCAAAACAATTATTTATATAACAAATAACAATTGCCTAACGTTATTTTTTAAAATATCAAAAAAAGCGGTGATGTGCAAATTTAAAATAAAAAGTAGTGATGTAATTTACACGGAATTGCATCGGTGGACGCATTGTATAAGGCGTCACTCTTGCAATGGACTAGAATGACGATGACGGGGTGATCGGGGTTTGAATCTCAGTCGGATGTGCTAAGGGTGTTTTTTCATAAATCCTCGCAAATTGGGGAACACTTCTCCTAAATTCAAACTTCCTCATCACAAACTCACTAGCGTAATTAGTATATGTATGTATATTCCGAGCAGGTAGTAAGACATGGTTCAAAAATAAAAAGTACGTGAGTTTATGGGAGCACCCAAATCTATGCCGCCCCAAAGTCCCCCCCCCCCCCCCC
>CABFOW010002013.1:68348-111562 GCA_902141385.1 Timema californicum
GTCTTACTACCCGTTCGGGTTATACGCACTTACGCTAATGTGTAATGGTAGGGTGATTGTGAGATGAAATGGAGGACCTACAGTTTAACGTGGAATCCGAACCACGGTGGAGGCCTGGCATTCCCCACATTCACAAGATGTCTTGTCAGAGATGAAGGAAGGGTTTGGTAATCAGATAAATTTATGCCGGGACCGAGGATTGAACCCCGGCCACCAGCATAGAAGTCCGACACCTTACCCCTAGACCACCAGGTCACCTGTAGAATAAATGTATCTGCATTTGCATGAAGGGAGAGTGGAAAGCTATTTAAGGAAAAACTCTCTCAGTACACCCAACAAGTATTCGAACCCCGATATCGCCATCACCGACATCCAGTCTAACACTAGAGTGACGCATTAGATTATGCAACCACCGATGTGGACTTCTTTATGATGAAGTCGTTAATAGCCCAGATTACGTAAACAAAAACTGAAAAAAAAAGTTTCAAAGCTACGTGAACGCTCTACATTCTGTTTTCCCATTAGGAGTGGTTTCTCAAACAAACATAAAATGTAGCCGCATTTGTTAAGCGACCAAAGAATAATCCACGTGTTCCAACTACGGTTGGAGGGGAAGGAATTGTTTCAGCGGAAAGAGGGGGAGGGGGGACTTCCTTAACTCCAGACAATTGGGAACTTCCTTCGGTTACAAAGGGACACCTTAAAAGAAACAAAAACAGACAGTGCTTGGCCCCTCGGAGGGCTTCGTGGGAACCCGCCATCTTAATGCACCTGTCAATTAGAAGGGAGTGTCCCGCCAGTCGCACGCGACGGAAGTTGTTCTTATTTTTGTTTTTTACGACACGCGAAGCTCCACAAATGTGTCAGTGTCTTAGTTATCTAAATTACACTGCCATCTTGAGCATTATCAACGTTCAAAGATGAATGCATTTTCCATGACGACTTGAAACAATCTGATCCAAGGGGAAAATAAGGATGAAGAGAGTTCATTTTAAGAACAGTTTGAGATGACGTTAAGATATATTTATAGTGAAACAATAGCTAAAATCTCCCTCAAAATATTGCATGTACTAATTTAGCTATGTCGAATCAAGCATTCGAGATTTTGAAATATTTTGGAATAGACGTTAAAACGTTGGCAAATAGTGAACCACTAGCGATTCATCAGCTGATGTGTTGTTTGTCAGTGATTAATATACATCAGTTTCTTTATTTACAAATGAATACAAATGTTTATGAGTAGTTAAATAATAAGATTATATTGTTAAATTTAGGCGACCCACTTTCTACAGTGGTTTCCGTAGGTGACCTGGTGGTCTAGGGGTAAGGTGTCAGACTTATGTGCTGGCGGCCGAGGTTCAATCCTCGGTTCCGGCACAGATTTAACTGATTACCAAACTCTTCCTTCACCTCTGACAAGACATCTTGTGAATGTGGGGAATGCCAGGCCTCCACCGTGGTTCGGATTATGGTTCGGATTCCACGTTAAACTGTAGGTCCTCCATTTCATCTCACAGTCACCCTACCATTACACATTAGCGAAAGTGCGTACAACCCGAACGGGTAGTAATACGCGATAATAATAATAATGATACAGTGGTTCTGGAGATACGTCTGGGGGCGAAAGGAGGGGAGAGAGAGGTTGTGCTTTAGGTTAAGTGGTATGAAAAATGTATTCAGCCTATATTTTAACCGAACGTCCGAGTTTTGTCCATACGAAATGTCAGCTCAATCGATGTAATGTTTTTTAGTGAGAGGGGAAAGTAGATTTATGGCACATGACCCAATGACAAAGTGATTAGTAGTCTATAGTAGTAGATCAGAATTATATTTTTTTAAGTGCCTTAAAATAAATTATTAATAATAAACTATCGCATATTTCTTAGTCCATATTAATTAAGGATGACTCTTAGCACAGGAAACATGGTTTAAATAACAATATCATTTAGCCTGGTTTGCCGGTTATGGTTAGTTCAGGGTTCGAATCCGGAGCTCATACCTATCCAATTAGCGTTATCGATGATACGAATATCTGTAACAGGTATCAAGATATCATGGGGGGAAAAAGAGTTTATTTTACATCTGACTGTTATTAAAGTACGTAGATACATATTTATAAGTATTCGCACCCTGTATCGATATAATAATCAATAAATCATAAGTTTTTATTTCCCTTAAACCACACCCTAATATCCGCCAAAGTCAAAATATTTTTAACTATTCTTGTGCGTTAGAGTTGAGGTCTAAATAAAATCAGAATGTATAGGAAATGTACCCGCATTTAGCAGGAGTTAAAGCAGGAATCCATTTAGGGAAAGTCACCTCAAGCACATCGGAGCGACATACAAACCCCGAGCTCTCCGTCATCGGCGAAACAGCCCGGATTATATCCACGTGTCAATTCCACGACCCCCACGACATGGATTCATCAAATTATGTTCACGTGATATTTAAATGATTGCGGGCGTAAAATTAAACCGAAAATTATTATGTAGGTCTTTTACGAAGGGAAGTCCTCTTCAAAATACACGTTATAAATTAATGTAAAGGAGTCGCTTTGTGACAAAAGTTGCAAATCAGATATTTTCATGTATTTAACCACACTCACTAATAAAACTGGTTTGACGTATCATGAACAAGCAAGGAGTGTGGCCTGTATTGATCAAGCTAGGTCTCCAAGGTGAGTCAGAGAAGCAAGCTAGCACGACTCCAGCAACCCCCCTCCCCCCTGGTATACTGGCATTATTAATACTCTAACTGTGAAGGTTATTAGTGATTTATAAAGGCAGCCATTATGAAACAATTAGATAAGTTGGGTTAAATCTCTAGCCGGGTGCACGGGTTTGTTTGTGTTTTCCCTTACGTTTTACTATCAGTTGAATTATAAGGTATGTAACCAATCTAATGGGTAGGAGGAGTAAGGTGGAAATAAGAGAAAACGCGCCTAAATTAGCGTGAAGGCAGAGTGGGGAAGCAATCTAAGAAAAACTATTGTAAGAACATCCAGCCGGGATTCAAACTCAAACCTGCCCATCATCGGCGAGAGAACCTGTCATTTAGTACTTGTATATAGCGATTCGGGTGTTGTTTTTTATTAAATGGGGTTTCCGGGCAAATTTTGGTGCATTTCCTTGAAAATTGACTTATCCTCTATCATAATATTTTCTTAGGTTTAATAACTTAGCTTAAATTGCTAACAAAGAGTAAGTATTGGTACTTGAGTGAACTAATTTAATGACTAATTAATGACTTAGGGCTGTGTTTATAGTCAAGTTTCGGGAGTCAGCCAATCTCCTGATATATGAATTACAAACAGTTCATGTTAAGTGAGGAGTTGGCTAACCTCCAAATATCGACTATAGTATACAGCGGTGCACACGGATTGCGGATTACACGAACTGCGGAGTAAAATTCAATTCATAATGACTGTTCAAAATGGAACATGGAGGTTAGATTAGGCTAGGTTAGGCTAGGTCAAGTTAGGGTAGGCTAGGCTAGGTCAAGTTAGGGTAGGTTAGGCTACGTTAAGTTAGGTTAGGGTAGGCTAGGTTAAGTTAGGTTAGGGTAAGTTAGGTTAGGGTAGGCTAGGCTAGGTTAAGTTAGGTTAGGCTAGGTCAAGTTAGGGTAGGTTAGGCTAGGTCAAGTTAGGGTAAGCTAGGCTAGGTCGAGTTAGGGTAGGTTAGGGTAGGTTAGGCTAGGTCAAGTTAGGGTAAGCTAGGCTGGGTCAAGTTAGGTTAGGTTAGGCTAGGTTAGGTTAAGTTAGGTTAGTTTAATGGTTAGGAGTTGAATGGGATTACAGGTTGTTCTGCAATTCGTGTGGACCGGCGGACGGGTATACCTTTTTCCTTAATTAGAGTGCGCCCGTACAAAGTACGTATGTATAAATACACATACATTCCTTAAATACTATTGAAGACATATGCTGAAAAGTTGAAACAAACACAGGAAATTCACCGATATTTAACGTTATAATTAATTTAATACCACCTTTTGTAAGAAAAATCTCAGTATAGCCGGTGGGGGTTGATCTCAGATCGTCCGGGCATGACAATACTGTAGGTTATCATGAGGGTAGATCAGTGATAACTATATCATGCCCGGAGTTTATCTCACACGTGACATAATGGAGAGATACAAGTTAATAGCACGTACAAGTTACGTCTTGCTGGTTCAACAACCTGACAGGTTTAGACTCGTATTTACCTGAGTCCCCTTCTATCCCTTATAAAAATATGTCCACAATTCATTCTCAGCAGCGAACCTCATTCATCCGGTAAAAAAAACCTAAGGGCCTATTTCAGCGTAAACATGCAATTTTTGAATCAATTTTAATATTTTCTCTTTATGTTGGGAAATTATTTTGTACACTCTTGATTAACAAATTATTATTATTATTATTGTGATATAAACATGATTAGAGACTTCCCTAATAAATTCATATTTATGTACAAAATTACCACTTTGTTTATTGACATTTTAACGTTATCTTGGTAAAATCTCCATAAAATTCAATATTAAAAATGTTTTATAACAATGAACATTTTCAGGAAGATTCTCAAAAAGATTTAGAACAGAAGTTTGTTAATCAATGGAGTTCAAATGTCTCATTTCCAAAAAGATTTAGAATATAAGTTTGTTGATCAATAAAGTTCAAATAGCTAATCATAAAAAAAATGTTTAAAATAAATTAAAACCAGCTCTATCACTCAAGAAATAGTTTGTTATTTGAAATAAACAAGGAAAGTTGACTTCACACGGAAATGTGTTTCTAAGAAATGTAAAATAAAAGATAAGTGGAAGTTTAAAAAATGTGCAGATAGTTTAGTTTTTGAGAGCATATTAAATTTTGTATCTCGGTAACATTGTAATAATTTAAATTTTTAAAACAAAGAAGATATATTCCAAAATATTTTTTCAAACAACGCCGTTCAGGTGCTTATGTACTAATTAAGCTAATGAGTAATGACTTTAAGGATTGAGAAGGTTATATTTATAGGAAGTGTACCAGAATTTTCGTGCAGGGAGAGTGGAAAATCATTTAGGGGGAAACCAATTCGCAATAGGTTCGACCGAGATTCCGAAATCGATCTCTCCGCTATCGGTAATCTCGTCTACTGCGAGAGTAGCGCCTTAGACCATGTGGCCACCGAAGCTGGTTTCTTTGTGTTAAACTAATATTTGATTGGCTCTACCCAGCCAAGAGCACTGTCCTTGCCAGCGACACTTTGAGCTTGACGAGTTCCTGATTGAAAACGGCGGAGCCTAGTTTCGCTTCGTGGAGTTTTCAACTTTCCATTTCATCAGGCGAACAACTCGTACAGTCGACTGCTTCAGATTATAAGGAGGGGGTGTTGCCCGGGTGTAGGACTCGAGAGGCAAGGGTTTGAACCTAGCTTTAGATAGGACCGTTCATTCGATTACCTCAACATCTAGAAAGCTGTCTAAAAAGTAAACACACGCATGTATATGTATGTTTATATATATATATATATTCGATTACATCAACATCTAGAAAGCTGTCTAAAACGTAAACACACGCATGTATATATATATATATAAAGTTATATATATATATATAAAGTTTTATATAAGAAAAATCTCGAAGTAGAAAAATAAATAAAAAAATATTGCGAAAAATCGAAACTGCTGATGATATGAGAAATTTGAAACACACACACAATTTAAATAATTATGAAACATAATCTCTTTTTTCCATCATTTTGTCTGAAATTAAAGAAGTATTTAGTTATTTTTCGAGCTTTCACAAGATAATTTGTATGGTAAAAGTTTTTAAATTTTTGTTTGGATTTAAGAAAAGTAGTCTTCTTTGGCTGTTTTAATTTCTTTTCTTTTTAGTGTTTACTTGATATATTTCATATAAACAAGACAAAAGAAATCAAAAACTACTGTTTCAAATATTACTGGTGAATTTTTATGGTGTTTAAAAATCAAATCAGATGACAAAGAAACAAGGTTTTTATTGGTGAGGAAATTACAGGTTTTTGTTTACAAAAGAAGTGTGGATATATTATATATGCTCCAGACAAGGGTTTAAAGCCTGAACCTTTGTTTTGGAACAGTCTTTGTGCGTAAATTAAAATACTTAAGTTTAAATCCTTGGTCAAGTAACATTATAAAACAATATATCTGATCATTTGGGGAGAGGATTTTTGGCCTACACATAGAATAGATTATTTGGAAGGACAGTTTAAAATCTGAACCACCGAATCGGAAGGCACGTGAACAAAGTTGTAATTCTCGTTTAGTTAAGTTTTACTGGTGACTGGGAGCTCAAATCCCTTGATCATCTCCCGCTCTATACTCACGCAAATGCTGATACACTTTCTCTAAAGTCTGTCTCCCTCATCTTGTGCCAACTAGTTTAAATATGTAGGGACGAGTGGAAAGACGCGTACCACGGACGGAAAATAAATATTGCCTTTTTATTTAAAAAAAAACAAGATAATAACATAAGTGACGATTTAAGAGATAAAAGTAAATTAAAATATAAATATGTGTAAAATATTAAGCACCAGTTGTTGGTACCAGTCGACCCAACAAACACATATCTCACCAATAAGAGTGCGTGTTATCTCATGATGATGATGATGATTATTATTATCATAATAAATCCTAATAAAAAGTTCGGATGCATAAAAATAATTACCATCATGCCTACCGTATTCTTCACCACAAATTTAAACTAACCAACCAATATTTATGTTAATAATCAATAATAATCTCACCCTATTGACTGGCCGAAGGGTTTAAGGCGTTACTCTCGTGTGCGCCTGGCTGGCTGATGGCAGCGAGTTCGGGGTTCGAGTCCCGGTCGGGTTTAATGAGGGTATTTTTCTTCTAAGTGGTTTCCCACTCTTCTTCTACGCAAATTCGGGCACATTACCTCTAAACTTATTCCCACATCATTAGAGTTATTTTGTTTTTAGTGCCACGTCTTACTAACCGATCGGGTTATACACTTGTGTACTAATTACTCTAATGATTTTAGGGATTAGGGCGGTTATATTAATAAGAAGTGTGCACGCATTTGCATGGAGGGAGAATGGAAAACCATTTTAGAAAAACCACCTTCAATACACCCGAATCGAGATTCAAACCTCGATATCCCCGTCATCGGCAGTCTAGTCTACTGCGGCCACTGTAACGGGTCATTAGAGTGATTATCATAATGAGCTTAGCCTGAACAGGTATATAAGGACATTGTACTATAAAAAATCAGTTCACTATTACTTTCCCCTATAGCCTTATGTAGAATATATGCTTTCACTCATATCCTTATACGCGATATAATGTAGTGGTGTAGTGTTCTCAAGTGTTGCTAACGAGTGCACGCGCCAGTTTCAGCAAACGAGCACCTATAACCGGTCACGAGGGTGGGGAGAGCTTTGAAGCGGTTCACTCTAGAGGCGCCGACGAGTTTCCGCACGACAGTCCACCAGAGGAATCAATCACCGCGTGATAAGGAGGCAAAGGAGGGTTCGACTCACATCCACGCGACTGTTCCCGCCAATACGGACATCCAAGTTGGTTCCCCAGGCTACGTGAGGGAGGTTGGTTGGTTCGAAACTCTGTTATGACCGAATACCCTAACGAAGGATGTCGATTCTAATTAGATTTTTTGTTTGTTTAATGAATACCTACTATCGTAATGAGCGCCGTTGTATGGTAATACTCGCTTTGCAGTGAGTTTTCTTTGCAAGCGGATATAAATTAATGTAATTCCAGAGCAGTTTTTTTGATAGGTCTTACCGTTCAGCCACAAGAGACCTCCAAAGAAAGGTCCGCACCGACTTTAAAGTTGCTCCAACATTTTGAATGTTTTTCGGGGATTGAAAATTTTAACTTTTTGGAATTTTCCTGATGGTTACAGGCTAAAAGCTATAATTTTGCCAAATTTGAAGTTTCTAGCTTATCTGGAAGTAGGTAAACATTAATGTCAGGGAGTGAGTCAGCCGTGTGGATTTATATTAGTATAATAATATAATATTGCGCGTCTGGGCTACATCACTCTTAGCCCAGTAGTGGAAAGATTAGCCAGTACTAATGTATCATTGTCCAGGGAAATCCTGAGTGTACTAATCGTACATCCTTTCCGCGGAGGCGTTTTCCATGTCTCGACGCGGTGATGGTGATGGTTATTGTAAGTATGAGGGTGTGTAACCAGTGGAAACACCTAAACCCAACCAATAAAATCCTGGTGATGGATGGGGTGATTCCCCTTTAGGAAAAATACCCACAGTACCAACTGAGAATCGAACCCGGGATCCTTAGACTCGTAGCCAGGTGCACTGACCACTACACCACGGGGCAAAAGGATTTTATATTCATCTTACAACCGTCAAAATTGACTCCGTTTCTCAAAATGTTTTATTGTTTTCCCCTCTTTTTGGCATGAGAGATGCGCTTCTCTACCATCATAGAAAAATAATAATTACAATTTATTTTTATGCCATTTCCAAGAAGAAACAATTAAACCGTAAGGAATATGTTTTAAGAAAACAATAGAGAGTACAGACTCATCCCCCATCTTAGTTGTCGGTCATTTTCCGCCAACAATAATTTATAAGCACAGTTTATGAGTGCACAGCTATAATCGTTTCATCTTTAACCTTCTGGCGTTCTCGACTTAGAACAGTCGGTTTTTAAGATCCTAGTGGGTGGCCCGTGTATAGTGATTTTTTTTAAGCACCGCGTCTTACTACCCGTTCGGGTTGTACGCACTTACGCTAATGTGTAATGGTAGGGTGATTGTGAGATGAAATGGAGGACCTACAGTTTAACGTGGAATCCGAACCACGGAGGAGGCCTGGCATTCCTCACATTCACAAGATGTCTTGTCAGAGGTGAAGGAAGGGTTTGGTAATCAGATACATCTGTGCCGGGACCAAGGATTGAGCCCCGGACCCCAGCACAGAAGTCCAACACCTTACCTCTAGACCCCCAGGTCACCAATGTATGATTTAAATTTTATAAAGTCAAATATTTATAAATTCTTACTAACTGGCAGTTGGTAAAGTGTGATTGTGCTTGGCTGACATACTTAATTTCAATCATAAAGATCGGGATTAGGTTCGAATCCCAACCTAATGAACTGGAGGAGGTTTTCAATATTGTTATTTTCAATGTGGTTGCCCAGCCTTTTTTTTATTCAGGTGAATGCTGTTGCAAGTAATTAAAATTCTCCTTCATCTTGTTTCTTTAATTAGTTTGCATCACGTAAAGTCTAAACGGTTATTAAGAATCGTAACACGTGCTCGTGTTAGATCAGACTGCTGATGACGAGGTTCGAATCTCGGTTGGGTGTACTGAGGGTGGTTTTCTCCAAACAGTTTTCCATTCTACCTCCACGCAAATTCGGGCACACTTGCTCTAAATATAACCTTCCTAATCTCTAAAACCATTAGTGAGATTAGTACACAAGAGTATTATAATCCGAAGAGGTAGTAAGACGCAGTGGTAAAAGAGTAATTACAAAATCGAAACATTAAAGTAGATATATTTTAAATTACATACTCACTAAACTGTTTAATATATGATACATTATTTATATTTTACTTCTAAAACTCGAGTTTATAGCTGTAGTAATGTTTTGTTTCCATCACACGTTTCGATCTTATTTATGTACAGATGTATTGTGAAAGTTAATTTACTTCCAACCATATTTAATCAGTTGAACGAACTTATTTTGCTCACACCTTCCTGTAAGCCACAACAAACCACCTCAGCGCCTGTTTTCCAAGTTTACTTCAAACTATTGGGATAAGTTGTAGCGAACTATCAACAATTAATTGGATTGAGAAAGATACGTTCACTTTCAAGAAATACCAGAACATCTGGCGTGATTTCTCTGCTTGCGACGTCTCGGAACGAGAGAAAGCCAAGTACGTCATGTGATCATGTACAGCCCACCAGGTGACAGAGTGATAACAGCAATCAGATCAAACATATGACGCCAAACAAACTGGCTCCGACTGTAACTGAACAATCATTATTACTAGCACCGCGTCTTACTTACTACCCGTCCGGGTTATACGCACGTTCGCTAATGTGTAATGGTAAGGTGATTGGGAGATGAAATAGAGGACCTACAGTTTAACGTGTAATCCGAACCACGGTGGAGGCCTGGCACTCACAAGTTGTGATTAATACACGTCTTGTCAGAAGTGGAGGAAGCGAAGGGTTTGGCAATCAGATAAATCTGTGCCAGGACAGAGGATCGTACCCCGGACCCGAGCACAGAAGTCTGACACCTTACCCCTACACCGCCAGGTCACCCCCAACTTAACAATCGACACGCGAGTTTTTTTTAGCTCCATGTCTTACTACCTGTTCAGGTTACAAGCCAATTTATTAATTACACTAATGAATTTGGGACTATGAAGGATTAATTTAGAGAGAGTGAATCAGCATTTGCATAGAGGAAGAGTGGCCAACCATTTATAGAAGAAACTCGGTCCCCCCGACAAATATCTAACCTTGATCTCCCCGTCTCCGGTAGTCCAGTCGAACACGAGATTGGCGCGTTAGACCACGCGGCCACTGAAGCGGGTGACACGCACGTTAATGTGACTCTCACTCTAAAACTATCTTCCTCATTCCTGGCACATAATTAGTGTTTTTGTGCTCCACGTCTTACTGCCCTTACGGACTATCAGCATAATACTTACACTAATGGAGTAGGAACGATCAAGGTAGAATTTAGAGGAAAATGTAATCGCAGTTGTGTGTAAGATGCGCTGAAAACCATTCGGGGGAGAGGGTGGTGGAAGGAAAAATACCCTTAACACACTCGGCCGGGATTGGAACTCAAAACTGCTCCGTCACCTGCAAACTATATCAACCAAGGTTCCCGCCAAACGATACGGGTACCCGCTTTCCTGGGTCATTAATAGCTATGGTGCTACACGCATTGTAAAACATGTTTTGAGAAATTAGAACCATTTGCTCTTTGTCAGTCTTGGCGTCTTCGTTTGGATGGAAAATTATTTAATTTGCTGGCGAATAAAATATTAAGTAGACCTACGAGCTTTAGATGTCCATACGGAAGAAAAAAAATTAACTCATCTCACAATATTAATTGGTTGAAAGAACATTAAACAGTTAATTACTGATCTTTAAATCAACAGAATATTTCAAACGCGATGCACGAATGTATGATATAGCTTTCTCAACCCTAAAATGGCTACGACAATTTTTCTTAGAGTATTAAGAAAAAAGAAGATGTTACCTACCAGTAGACTAGGTAAGTAAGATAAGCTTTTACCCGAATAAAAGGGGCTCAACCTCATTCGGATGCAATGAAATTATTCCCATAAATGGGTAAGTTTCCACATTCTTTCAGAGTCAAGTCCCAATACATTTCCTAACGACTATCTTTCTTGTATCCCCTTGCACTAAATCACCAATGTTTTTTATTGTTTAATTTTGACGTTTTCTTTAATCTACGATTATGCTTGTGTTCTAGGCACCCAACCCCAACCGGGGTTTGAACCACAGTATTGTAAGTACGTGGGTCGAGACCTCGGAGCCGTCAGGAAGTGTTACGTTGTTGTTTTGTTGTTACTGAGAGATTTATTCCCCGACGGAAAATAAAAGGAAGCCCGCGTCAACTTGTGTTAAAGACTTCTGTTCCTCCTCCCCATTAATAACTCCACAAGTCACTGCAAGATGCAAGGATACAAGAACAGAAAGGGTGCTACATGAGGTGGTGATAGGATCAGAGAGCAGGATGCTACATGAGACGTCACTCACTCCTCATACTCGACGTCCATGACAAGAAAGGGGAATAAAAAACATATAAAAGAAACAAACCCAATATGACTTTTACAATGAAAAGAACAACACAGTGCACTCTTTACATTGCTGCCACTGGACAAATAGGTAATGGCTGCCTTTTGAAGAAAATCGATCGTTACCGCCCAATCCTCCGGTCTAGGTTTCATGCTATCGGAAGGCGAGACTGTGAAGCGCACAACGCATTTGGTTGAAATTTGCTATTAACAACTTTTAATCATCAATACCCGAGATTAAAATGCTAAAATGTAGATTTCCTTCCATTCTCTCTTCAATAGCTCTCTTTCCATTTTGTTCTGTTCAGTAAACTTTTGAAATATGTTAAATGTTTCTTTTCAATGGTTTCATTAGCTACAGCTAAATTTAATTTGTTGTTAATTTTTCAGATACTTTTTGTTGTTGTTGCAAAAATTGGCTTATGAAACTCGATATAATTCAGCTCAGAAATATATTAAAAAATTCCCACCCACAAGGGTGAATTTTCGAAGAATTTTCTCGGGGGGGGGGGGTGATCCCCCGCTCCCCATCCGGCAAATGGGACTCCAATCTGACCTTCGTTTTGAGAACAAACATGGGCGCCCTTGATTCCCTCCCCCTTTCTAATGTAATTTTAAATTTACTGTGGCGATTTTGGTGTATGATATAGTCTTGAGCTGACAACAATGTGAAGTGAATGTAAAGTAATAAATGTTGGTAGGCGTAAAAAACTTATTGTTCACTATTTTATTCTTAACAACCGTTCAATGTAGGAATACAAAATTTGATTGACCGATACATTTATTAACTAAGGTATATATTAATAGATTATATTATATTTAACATGTGATAATGTAATACTTAGGATAATATTAATAAGAATATAATATTGCTGGAATAAAGTAAGAGAAATAAATAAAAGAGGGTTGTCAAAATTCCAGTCGATCCTTCCCCTACGACACATCTTTCCAACGAAAATTTCTGGTACGTTACTCTAGAAATATCATCCAATTAAATCATATTTTTTGAAGTAATTATAATAATAATCTCAACAATAATTTAATAACCCATTTTAATGTTAATTAGAGTTTGGTTACTGTCAAGCCAAGATAAAAAGAAGTATTCCTGAGAAATCGGGATTATTCCTATTTATCAGGTTAAGTGGTAAATTATCTATATGATAATAGCGAGCACATGCTTATCTCCCCGAGTGTGTAACTGACGTGCCTGTCAAACTAAGGATGAGGATTATTTAGCAGGATTCAGAACACAGAATGATATTTATAGTGGTATTTATCTACACACATGTTTACGCATACCCACAGGAGTACGCGAACGAGTTTAAGGGGTACACATGTTAAATAATTTCGGGTAGTATTTAAAGAATTTGCGGGGCTATGCGAAAGATTTCAGGAGATATGCGAAGGGTTTCAGGAGATATGCGAAGGGTTTCAGGAGAGAAGGATTTCAGGAGATATACGAAGGATTTAAGGAGATATGCGAAGGATTTCAGGAAATATGCGAAGGATTTCAGGAGATATGCGAAGGACTTCAGGAGATATGCGAAGGACTTCAGGAGAGAAGGATTTCAGGAGATATGCGAAGGATTTAAGGAGATATGCGAATTATTTCAGGAGATTTGAGAAGGATTTCAGGAGATATGCGAATGACATCAGTAGAGAATGATTTCAAGAGATATAAGAAGGATTTCAGGAGGTATGCTAAAAATTTCAGAGCTATGTGAAGGATCTTGGGAGAACAAATTAACGCAGAATTTATACGATGTCGTGGACTTCCAAGCCTTTATTTTTCTTTGTCAAAGAGTTGTTTTGCGTTCTACTAACTAAAGCGTTATTAAAATTTGGAACCACATTATATACTTTACAAGTAGCGTATTTTTTTTAATGATGAGATGAGGAGATAGTTGATTAGGCCTTACTTATTTGTATTTTCTAGCCTGGTATTCGAATGACCTAAGCTATCCCAAGGTGTTTGCTGCGTGAGCATACCTAGTAGGAGTCTCTATACCTAGGTTTCACCTGGACACAGCGTTACACGCCATCAACCAGAAGAGATTACTTCCCACATCACAGATAAACAAACTTTTCAATCGCTACAACAGTAGGCTCATTAAAAAAAATCTGAGAAACAACAAGAATCGTAACGCTAGCAACTTGTTTCAATATGAATTGTACTCAGCGGGTTATTGAGTAGGCGTGGGGAAAACGGCGTGTAGTTTCCTTTTTATTACAAGAGAGAAATAAAAAAAAAGTATGACATCTTAGCTCATTCGCTAACACGTCTATCTATTTATTTAGGATCATGAAATATTATTTTCCAGCGATGTAAAACAAACTAATTGTTTTGAAATGAAGTTTGTTCCCTTAAACTGTGTGATAAATTAACGGAATATTTAGAGTTATATTGTCTGGTCTATAATTAATTTAATTCTAGTTAATAAACTTGTGAATGTGTAGGATGCCAGGCCTCCACCGTGGTTCGGATCCCACGTTAAACTGTAGGTCCTCCATTTCATCTCGCAATCACCCTACCACTACACATTAGCATAAGTGCGTACAACTCGAAAGGGTAGTAAGACGCGGTGCTAATAATAATAATAATAATAATAATATAGTTAATATAATTAATTGATTTAGAGCAATGCGCTAGTACCATTATGGGGAATAAAGCGTGGGCAAAATAAACGCTAATCTAAATGTGGAATAATTTAATGTGACAATGAAATAATTATACATCCTTAAATACCTCAGTTTAACAGGCTGATTAAAACTGATATTACTTTACATCATTACTCAGTAATTTGTTTAATCCAGGATACATATTTTAATTAAAGTTGAGTTGATTCCACTATTTTACGAATCCGAATCTCTAATCTACCTTCGAATTCCAAATCTCTAATTCGAATTAAATTCTTGGAAAATATTATGAACATAAGAAGAAATATAAATAGAATAGAAAAATGAAAAAATACGCCGTGATTAAATGTTAAATAAACATTATTTCTTGTAATCGATTCTTAATAACATTCATACATTCAGTTAAGTGATAAATTACTGATCTGGGGCCTAGTTACTAAGCTCATATTTTATTATAGTTGTTTTTGAGCCACCAATACGTGTAATTATAGCTCTAAAACAAATTTAAATTGAAAAAAACAAAACAAAAAAAACCAAAGGATTTTAGTCTCAAATACCCGAATTTAAAATATCCTTAAGGATCAGAAGGATTCAAGGGACCAAACACTAGCTTTAATTTATTTAATTTACTAAATTTTATTGCGGATTCACTCTATTTAATAGTCACCCAAACATGTAAATGAATGTCAGTGAGATGGATTTAATTTATTAATTTATGTTAGATAGCCTTCCACTTAGTGACGTAAAGAGTTGTATCTAATTAGATGCTATAATCTTGATTAATCTGATACTCAAATATAAATGATGTTTTATGTAAAAAAAATGTCAGCATGGTTCTGGAAAATATCATCTAATATGGGGTTGGTTCGGACTAAGACGTGGATCATGGAAAAATAAATTTGGTGGTCCAACGAACAGGTCTATTTACAAAGGATGCCGAGTGCACCAAGGAAATTAGGCCGAGGATCGCCATGGCCAGAGAAGCTTTCAAGAAGAATAGGTTACTGCTGACCAGCAAGTTGAGTTTGGAACTGAGAGAGAAACTGCTGTAATGCTTCATTTGGAGCATCGCGCTGTATGGAGCAGAAACTTGTACTTTCAGGAAGATGGAAAATAAATAGATTTGAAATATGGTGCTGGAGAAGACTTGAAAAGATAAGGTGGACAGATAGGGGGACAAATGAAGCAGTCCTAACAACAGTGGGTGAGAAGATACGATTCTTCGGTGCAGAGCAAACTAGATCGGACACATTCTTAGGAGGAACTGTCTACTGCACGACGTCATAGAAGGAAAGGTTGAGGGAAAGAGGAGCTAAGGAGAAGGTGAATTCAAATATTGGATGACTTGAATGAAAGACGAAAATTCTGGGAGCTCAAGGAGGAGGTAGAGGACAGGGCGCATTGACGGTCTAAGCTCACTGACAACAGGAATAGACCTGTCGTAAGACATAATAATAATAATAAGTTACTGGTAGCTGAGGCATAGTAAGAGTTTGGTGGGAAGAACTATCTATAAAATACAAACATATAGTTTTGTTGTCAGTATTAGTGACAGTCTAATAGTCTGTATTATAGTGTTATTTTATAAGTAGGCTATTGATATTATCTATCCATAGTGACAGCTGCAGAACACGTGATTTGACATATGAGTAAGTTAAAATAAATCTAGTAACTTTTCTACCAGTCAGTTAATAAAAATTCTGCTTACACCCGATAGAATTACTGAGGGAACTGCAGGTCTTTTGTAGAAAAGTGTTATCTTCGCTCTCTCTCAGTCAAATGTTGCCAAATCTCATCACTCTCAGTTATGTCTTAAGGTGGTGTGCTGGGGGTAAGAAGGCGTTGTTGGCAACATCGACGAGCCAACATTGCCAAATTTGTCTTAAGGTTCGGCCAGACTGACAAGCGAGCGAGCGAGCACGTGATTAGCATATAGCTCTCGATAGTTGTTGACGAGGAGGCAAAGGTTCGAATCTTGTCTCAGTGAACTGAAGGTGGTTTTTAACAAGTGATTTATGGTTGTGGTTTTCTCATCCTCTCTCCACGCTAATGGTGATTCTTATTTGCAAAGGCCTACTTTGTTAATATTGAACCTATCGATAATATTAAAAATGTCAAATTGAGAAGTTTTCCTAGCACTCAATGAACCAACATACATTAATATTACCTAGCGCCTGTAAACTAGACTGTACCGGCTTGAGCGCGTGCTCCAGTCTGGCCGTCCCCTTATACATAAAGGGAAACTTGACCACACGAAAACAAGAGAATGGCAACGTTGTATCCCATAGTAATCATGCAGATCCCTCAGATATGATATCCAGTGTATGCAAATTTGACTAAGTTGAGCACTTTAATACAAAATAACACACATGTAACAAATAGCAATTATACAGATCGTATTTTAAGTTTGCCCGAATGTCACCAGTCCAATGTGCTAGACTAGCTTCTTGAGTCATCGTCCGGAAAGTTGTCGATATCAGCAAACTATTCTAAACTGCTGTAGTCGAGGAAGTAAGATGTAAGTCGACACGGAAGGGAAGTTTTTTGTTTTGTTTTGTTTGTTCAGTTGGCAGCATGGCACGCATGAGTTGGTCCTGGTCTCCCAGCGCTAGCTAGCACGGTCACACGTTTAACCGTGACTTGTTAGGTACAGTCACCTCAATGACTGCAAGCAAGTAGGGCCGTGGGAAAGAACAGACACAGACATAGTGTGACACTCTTTGACATAATAGACTTTGTTTTATTTGGCACGAAGCCTAGCTTTTTTTAAATAAACACTATTTTATAATACTTGTGTGGATATTTAAAAAAATATAGTGCCGCGTCTTACTAACTGATCAGGTTATACGATTATGTAATAATTACGATGGTGTTTTAAGGATAGGTAAGGTTGAACTTAGAGTAAGTGTACCCGCATTTGCGCGGAGGAAGCGTGTAAAACTTTTTTTTAGGGAAAAACACCTTAATTACATCTGACTGGGATTCGAACCCCGATCTTTCTGTCATTGGCAATCTAGTATATTACGAGAGTGACGCCTTAGGCCATGCGGTAATTGAATCAGGTTGAATTCAATTGATATACAAACATAAATAGCTTCGTTTTTTTTTTCTTATTAATGCTGTGTCTTACTGCTCATCAGGGCCAAACACATTCACTTACAGGGGTGACCTGGCGGTCTAGGGGTAAGGTGTCAGACTTCTGTGCCAGCGGCCGGGGTTCAATCCTCAGTCCCGGCACAGATTTATCCGATTGCCGAACCCTTCCTTCACCTCTGACAAGACATCTTGTGAATGTGGGGAATGCCAGGCCTCCACCGTGGTTCGGATTCCACGTTAAACTGTAGGTCCTCCATTTCATCTCACAATCACCCTACCATTACACATTAGAGTAAGTGCGTATAACCCGAACGGGTAGTAAGACGCGGTGATAATAATAATAATAATTCACTCACACTATTATGGCATGGATAGGGGAGGCAGAGGGGGGAGTGTGGGAAACCAAGTTGGTAAAATCACCCTCAATCGATATGTCAAGCCAGATTTTTAACGCCAACCCCTTCATCACTAGATGAGCGTGACATTTAGTCCGCGTGCCCACCGGTGCGGGTATCTTAAATATGGTTCCTTTACTCCAATAAAGGACAAATGTGTTTTAACACATTCAACGCGCCCTATCTTGACCCGTTTATAATATTTTACACAAATAATAATATTTAGCACCGCGTCTTACTACGCGTTCGGGTTATAAGCTTTAAGTACTAATTACTCCAATAGATTAGGAATTTGGAAGGTTAAATTAGAGGAAGTGAACCCGCATTTGTGTGGAGGGAGAGTGGAAAACCATTTAGGAAAAACCACCCCCAGTTCACCCGACCAAGATTCGAACCTCGATCTCCCCGTCCTCAGCAGTCGAGCTCAACACGACTAGCGCGTTAGCCAACTACGCCACCGGGGCGGGTTTTACACAAATAAATGTGGAATAGCAAACAATGGCAAAATAAAACGATATCTTACAGCTGTGGAAAATTAAAAATCATCTGTTAAAAATGACAGCTGAGCAGCACATCCATTTGCGTGTGAGTGCATGAAAGTAAGTTTAACAGAATAAAAACTCTCAGATTAGGGTCAATAAAGGATGTGCTTACTGACACCACGCACGCACATGCCTCTCAGGGGCCTCGCAGTCTATGGCGTCAAGCTCACAATATAGGCCTACTAAATTTCCAGGGAGGTCGAGGTTCAACTCTTTGACGGTTTTTTCACATGTGAATTTTATTTGTGATTTTCCATTTATCTTTACAAGATATCGCGGCTGCATTTCTTTCCAAGCTATCTCTCCTATGTCTACTCATTAAATATGTAGGAAATGTCGTGGTAATTTACGTACTAATTAATTTTAAAAAAACCGATGACACCACAATTCGTGTCAAACACCTTTCGCGTGTTGCACGCAATACATTAATAATAGTGTGGTATTCCTGTTAGTTGTACATGCACTTTCAATTCCAGGTTTTTCCCACGTACCTAACACATTAATCAACGGGCACGGACCCTATCATCTGATTTGAGGAACCGAACCACTGAACCATCCATACCCTAGCCTAACTCGACACCCCAATCCGGAGTTAAAACCAAAACACTCAAGAATCTAGTTATGGGCGCATTAATGGTTTCGGTGAAGCCAATATTAGATATGAAATCAATAAACAAAGTCGCTTATCTAAACAAAATATTACCTCATTTTTAAATTTACCAAGTTTACATAATGACAAACATATATTGTTAAAATATCTAACGGTGGCTTGAGTAAACTATATTATGAGAACTTGTCACGTGCTGGTCACTCTAGCGAGAGATTCGCGTGTCTATGAAGGTAATGTGCATCAGGCACAAACAAGAGAAATTTTCTCCTCTCTTGCACAGCTTTTTACTATTTGTCAAGGTCATCCGCACATTTAACCTACTAGTATATGGACAATAAAGGTAAAATTTGAAGGAAGTGCACTTGAATTTGCGCGAAAGGAGAGTAGTCAAACATTTAGGGATGAAAAAAAATACCTCAGTACACTCGGACGGGATTCGAATCTCCTACCACCCTGTCACCAAACAGGCGAAACTGATACAGATATACAGGGTGTATCTATTTGTGGGTAGTACACCTCAAAACAACACAAAATTCCTTATGAACATACAGTATGTCCTATATTCGATGTTTTCCAGATAAGGTTTGAACCAAGAGGCCGCTGGATTTTTTTTTTAATAATCCTAGATGATGCACCGCTGTTGCACCTTGTAGGTGAAGTATCACTGCTGATATACAGACAGGGCTGCAGCTTCCCAACAGGGGTGTATCAACCATTAAGGTGGCCAATTAACAAGTCCAGCAGAAACTTGAAAGGCCTTCTCCCAGGAACCATCGAACATAGTACATGTGTTCATGTGGACTTTTGGTGTTGTTCTGAGGTCTACTACCCGCACCTCACATAAATCAATACACCTTTTATATTGGCTAGGGATGAACCACCGGGATAACAGACCCCTAAGAGAAAAATAAATCCTACCAACCCTCTTTACCTTACCTGGAATTGATCAAACAACGAACGCCCCAAATAATCCATAATGCACCATCACACTTGATACAAGCCTTTCCATATCCCAAGGAAGATGGGGAATCCTCCTTAATTCAGGAACAATGGCTATCACATGTTTTCAACAACTATTCACTAAACACAGACTCATTTATTAATACAGGTGTAATTTTCTTACATCATCTTTTCATCAATTTCACTTAATATGTTTCACACACATATCACGAGGAGAAGGTGACTGGACTGAAAATGGTAACTCAAAAAGTAAAATCCCTCTTATCATTTCTAGCCGGTTCGTTACTTATTTCTGGCAGGTCCCGAATAAGGCGACAGCCTAAAGGAGCCTTCACAATAGTGAAATCCCATTCGGGTTATACGCCTATGTAGGCCTACGAATTACACTAATGTGTTAGGGATTAGGAAGGTTTTAATTTAAAGGAAGTGCACCCGCGTTTGTGTTGAGATAGCGTGTAAAACCGTCCAGGAAAAACCCCAGAGTGCATACGACCGGGATCGAACCCAAATCTAACTATCTTTGGCAGTCTAGTCTAACATGAAAATAGCGTGTTATACCACGCGGCCACCGAGGCGGGTATGTTATAGCTACACACATTACACATTAAAGTGGTATTGAAAGCACGAGAAAGTAATTATGATGTTATAAAAAGTGAGAGGTATATGCGTATTTGTTCGGCAGGGCACACCTTCAGCACTCAAACAATTTTAAATCAAATTTGGTAGGAATGTTAGGGGCATCAATAAATGGGTATTTCACCATTTTCATAAAATACCATCTATCTGAATCAATCCGAGTAGATTCGTCCGAAACAGGCTAGGATTATATTGACCAAACTTGGTAATGTTTGTAAGGGTCGCCAAGAACAACATTTTCCAACAGAAAAAGAGACGTTTCCTTAACCTAAAACAAACCCCTTGACTCAATAGGTCGGGCAGACGTGCTAATCTTTCACCTAAACTCACCGGTAAGTGAGAGAGAGTGTGTATGCAGTGGAGTATGTCGAGCCAGGGGTAGACTCTGCCAAGTTGGTCGAGTCAATGTCCGGACCTTGTTCGTGGGGCAGACCTGCGTCCTGTCAAGATGGGAACAACTTCACATCCTGACTGACTAGCTCGCGACAAGACCGAGTATTATTATTATTATTATTATTATTATTAGCACCGTGTCTTACTACCCGTTCGGGTTATACGCACTTACGCTAATGTGTAATGGTGGGATGATTGTGAGATGAAATGGAGGACCTACAGTTTAACGTGGGCTCCGAACCACGGTGGAGGCCTGATATTCCCCCACATTCACAAGTTGTGATTAATACACGTCTTGTCAGTCTTGTCACGTCTTGGCAGTCAGATAAATCTGTGCCGGGACCGAGGATTGAACCCCGGACCCACAGCACAAAGTCCGAAGACGGAGTTATAAACACACATAAGCACTAACAAAAAAGGGGATTCTTAAACGATTTTTTTAACCATGCAATCCGCATTTAATTGCACTATTGATGTAGAGATGAGGAAGGTGGAATTTTTGTGAATGTACTCGCATTTGCCTGGAGGAAGACAATAACTTATTCAATACACCTGACCTTCCCGTATCAGACAAATTAAATCAGATGAACTTTGTGCTTAGTCCTCGTGTTCGTCCATTCAAGGTCGTAGAATTTTACTTAGATAAAACGTACGCTATGTTGTTTTAGAACGTTAAAAACAAGTATAATGGTTGGCTCAATATAAGAGTTACGGATGAGGAGGGTAGCTTGGAGTAAATGCAACCATAATGGTGTAGAGAAAAACTGAAAAAAATATCTGAGTACCGACCTACTAGTCAACGCCAATCAAGTGCAATTCTAGACTAACGCCTTGGACCACGGGTGGGTGTGTTATGCATGATTGTATACTAAAGCCGGGAATATAAAGATGGAACTCCTTACAAAATGGCGTGATTCCCGTGTGACGGTTCCTTCAAGCCGTGTGGCAATTGGGGTTGCGACGGGCACGTGGAAAAGCTACCGAGCATACATTGGGCCACGCACGAGTGCCCACGGAAATGCCCAAATGACAAAAAAGAGCATAGGAGGAAGGTAGACTGGGCGCGACATGTGCATTCTGCGCTTCTGCAGTAAAAAGGTGTTGACGTACCGCAACATCCGAGGCGCTCTGCGAACGTTAGCAGGTTAGCCGGTTGTGCTTACGACGAGGAAACTGCTAATGAGTCTTTCAAGAAGGCGCACAGCGGCGGTCAATGATAACTATAGGCCTATTAAATGTAACTGTACCAGTAAGGTTGGCGTGACGGGGTTTGCATTTTACTCAGGAGATTGGGGTTTTCCATTTCCCTAAAGTTGAGTGTACTGGCTAATCTACTGCTAGTGCTACCGTTCTCCTAGAGAATATCCTCGAGACTTGTTCCTTCACGGTGTCCTGGTCGCCCTCAGGGTCCGGTGACGTGATCAACCGTGTCGGGAGACTACGAGGGGTCGCGGGAAACTTAGTTGCACGGAGCGCGCGGACAAGAAAGGGCGGGCGGGGCACAAATTTATAGCATGGGACACTGTCTCGCCGCAGTTCGGGAAGATAGTCACTGGTGCAAACAACTTAGCCCAATACAATACAGTTGCAAACATAAACAAGAAACACACTACGCTAAGGTCCGCATGTTTTTATTGTAAAGGCTTGGCGACACTAAACCTAGTTATTGAATATGTTACACATAGCGAGATATAGCTGGAAATAATTTAGCCCAACCAAGTAGACTGACAGACAAAAGTTACTGGGCAGACTCTACTTTCAGATAAGGAACCATCCCCCTAAACGACCTTTGAAACCCTATAAACATGCCAAATTTGGTTTAAATCATTCGAATTATATTATTATCATCATAATCATAATCATCATAATCATCATCATCACCGCGTCTTAATACCCGTTCGGGTTATACGCACTTACGCTAATGTGTAATGGTAAGGTGATTGTGAGATGAAATGGAGGACCTACAGTTTAACGTGGAATCCAAACCACGGTGGAGGCCTGGCATTCCCCACATTCACAAGATGTCTTGTTAGAGGTGAAGGAAGGGTTTTGTAATCAGATAAATCTGTGCCGGGACCGAGGATTAAACCCCGGACCCCCATAATTCCGACACCTTACCCCTAGATCGCCAGGTCACCCTTAGAATTATAGAAGGAAGGTAGAGCTAATATATACTGTAATAGGAAGGATTATGTGGGCAATCAATAATATTATTAGTTGTAATCAAAATAATACTTTGCAGAAGTGAGAGGTTACATTTTTTTAAGGTCACTAGATAAACCGTAGACATAAGTCTAGCCTTTAGAGAATGTTTTTTTTAACATATGTCTAAATATTAATCATCTAATATTTAATTTTCGGAAATTGTATTATTTTTCTTTGTATATCTAAAAAAAATTGACAAAGAAACCCTCACAGTATACGGAGTGGCAATATAACTAACTAAACAAAGTTTATTGAGACTCAGAAAATAAAATGTACTACTTGTCAATTAGGGCAATTTTCTGAAATAATTATTGCTTTTTAAGTCGATTGTAAATAAGGTAATTTGAACAATTATCTACATAATATGTTGTCAACATCGTTACTCGTTCTTTAGCCTCTCCTTCCACTAGGGGTTCAGGAAGGTTTAATTACAGTCAACAGAACGGGAGAAACTAGTTCATTTGCAATAGTTTTCTTGGTGACCTGGCGGTCTAGGGGTAAGGTGTCAGAATTCTGTACTGGCGGCCGGGGTTCAATCCTCGGTCCCGGCACAGATTTATCTGATTGCCAAACCCTTCCTTCACCTCTGACAAGACATCTTGTGAATGTGGGGAATTCCAGGCCTCCACCGTGGTTCGGATTCCACGTTAAACTGTAGGTCCTTCATTTCATCTCACAATCACCCTACCATTACACATTAGCGTAAGTGCGTATAACCCGAACGGTTAGTAAGACGCGGTGCTAATAATAATAATAATAATAATAATAATAATAATAATAGTTTTCTAACAGATCGATACTCTTTAAACCTACTGTAGTGTACTCTTACGGCCAGCCATGTAATCTGCAACTATCTCTCCAAACAAAAATACTCTCGATTTTGTCAGTTGTAAGATAAACAATAAACATATTGTCATTGCTGGATATTATATTACTGTACTCGCTCTAAAAGGATATTTTTACGTCAGTCTGACTATAGTGCTCGTAGAGATGATTTAATGGGTTTTAAAGTAATGCATGGAGCAGAGAGATAAGGATTTTTTTGTACACGCCAACCTACTCGTCAACGATAAACATGGTTAAATGAATGAGCCTAACATTTAGTCCGCGTGCTCACCGATTTGGTATTTTCTTTAGGATAAATGTGGGAAGAATCCAAGCCCAAAGAAGACATCTTTTTCTTCTCTCTTCTATAGTATAAATAGTCGAATACACATCTAAACACAAATGGGAGTAATTTAATTAATGTTTGTCTAAAATGTAGTCCCTCTTCTCTTTTTGTTTGATAAAGGCAAAAATGCCAAAATATTATTCAATTTATGTTAACATTTGTGTTTAAACGTGTGTGATTATTTATACTACGAAATAAAGATTTCACCTTTTTACTTTGGATTCTTCACACATTTTTCCTCTTTCCCTAGATGGGCTTTCTTCATCAAATTTACACTTATAGTTTTTATATCAATTTCCATTATTATTATTATTATTATTATACCATTTATCCATTGTGCCACCTCATTGTTAAATAAATACTGTACTGCGATAATACTCCCTTAAAAACATTAAAACACAGTAAAAAAAATCTATTTTAATAAAGAACAAGTTCCCCTGAAAGATGTTCATAAATTATCCTCTTCTAGCTTAAGAAATAAGTAGGAAGCAAACTCACTAAAGCTGATCATGTAAGTAGAGCTTTGCACAGATAGCATTCGAATTACCTCAATCCGAATCAAAAAAATATCACTCAACATCTGCATTCACGGATATTGTGGTATTTTATTCCATTCATAGCCATAGCACTGGCATTTAAATTACAAAAGAATGATTTAAATGTAATCCATAACATAACAAGTTGTATTTAATTGGGTGACCTGGCGGTCTAGGGGGTAAGGTGTCAGACTTCTATGCTGGCGGCCAGGGTTCAGTCCTCGGTCCCGGCAAAGATATATCTGATTACCAAACCCTTCCTTCACCTGTGACAAGACATCTTGTAAATGTAAGGAATGCCAGGCCTCCACCGTGGTTCGGATCCCACGTTAAACTGTAGGTCCTCCATTTCATCTCACAATCACCCTAACCATTACACATTAGCGTAAGTGCGTATAACCCGAAAGGGTAGTAAGACGCGGCGCTAGTAATAATAATAAATTAAATAACATGATTTATTGCAACCATAAAAACTGCCCTCGCCGATTTAAGAAAACAATAACAAAATAAATTGAGCTGTTTGAAACTCTATTCTGTAGTTATATCCGCACTCCACGGGTGTATCACACATTTATTTATCCACATTGTTGATATTATTACGGATATTCACATTCACACTAAAGTGTCCGATGCGAAAAAAAAAACACCACGCACGATTAAGATCTTTTAAAGATCCCAAAACAAAGTAATCATTTAGTCTCCCAATGTTTAGTGTGATAAGTGTGACGGTAAACACTGTGCACTGGGAACTTTCACGATTTGAAAGTAGTTTTACGTCTTGTTGACTTGTTAGCGCAAACCGGCGAGAAGAGATGTTTAGCGAGCGGCGTGGATCCTTAGTTGAAGATATTCGTCCAAATAACCAGTGGTTAATAGGTAAGGAGGGGTTCAAAAACACATTTTATCGATTATGTCTGTTCTTTCAAACAATCTGACGAACAAAAGGTTCTAATCTCCCCGGTGAAGACAGCTATTTAGCTAACGACCGGCTGACAGTCAAGTCAACCTTTACACGCAACTTCCTCTGACATCCATTAGGTATCGATGCGGTGTCGACCGTGTTGGTCAAATGTGCTAACCACTCGCCTAGCACTGGTGGTGACAATGAACTCGAGAGTAGTGTGTTGGTACAAGAATGTCAGAACCGATAAAAGGAGCAAGTGTGGGAATCGTTGCGTTCTTAGGACGACAAGCCACGTCCACGTTAAACTGTAGGTCCTCCATTTCATCTCACAATCACCCTACCATTACACATTAGCGTAAGTGCGTATAACCTGAACGGGTAGTAAGACGCGGTGCTAATAATAATAATAATAATAATATAAAATACAACTCAGATCTCCACTACACTATAGAGTGCACTTACGCTAATGTGTAATGGTGGCGTGATTGTGAGATGAAATGGAGGACCTACAGCTTAACGTGGAATCTGAACCACGGTGGAGGCCTGGCATTCCACACATTCACAAGTTGTGATTAATACACGTCTTGTCAGAGGTGAAGGAAAAGTTTGGTAATCAGATAAATCTGTGCCGGGACCAAGGATTGAAACCCGGACCCCCAGCACAGAAGACTGACATCTTACTCCTAGCCCGCCAGGTCACCTTGTAATCTTATAAATGTTGGAGTTGATCAAGTATTGAAAGGTAACACGCTTACCTTGCTTGGTTCCTCTATGACGTAGCTCAGTGGTTCTCAATCTTTTCCAGATCACGGCCATCCTTACGTCAATGATAAGTCCTCCCTAATATTTACCCCCACACGAGGTGAAATTAAAAACCTACGCACACATTTATAGCTCTCTACGTAATACATTTCATATTAATTCAAGAAATAACACTTATATATTACATCATTATTAAAAACTAGACCCTTAACCCCCCTCCCTCCCGCATTATTATTTTCAACACACATATTGAAGAATCATCATAGACTCTACTATAAAATATGAGTGACTATTGACATTTTTATAAGGAATAGATTAAATTTTCAAGATAAAATATAGCCTATGCTACTCGCTGATAATGCAGCTTTATATTGATGAAAGAATTTTTAAAATCGGTCCAGTAGTTTTTGAGTTTATCCATTATAAACAAAAAAAAAATCAAATCTTTCCTTTTTATAATATTAGTGTAGATGGGTTGTTTCAAGTATTCTGTGTAGTTATTTAACAAGAATTCAAACCCACTTCGGTGGCCGCATGGTCTAAGGTGTCACTCTCAAAGGTGACTCGCCTGCCGATGGCTGAGAGAGATTGAGATTTGAATCTCGGTTGGCTGTACTGAAGTTTTTTTCCCCAAAATGGTTTTCACTTTCTCTCTCTCCCTCTTTTTCCTCGCAAGTGCGGGTGCGCTTCCTCTAAATAAAGCCTTCATCGTCCTTAAAAGCATTAAAGTAATTAGTATATCAGAGTACAAACTGAAATGGTAGTAAGACGCGGTGATAAAAAAACAAAGTACTGTAATGAAAGGGGCAGTTTTTCGGCCGTCAGCTTTCTATTGTCAGAATCAACGGAGGATTTAATGCAAATTATAAGTTTGTCTTCTCACTAAGTCTGTTTTTGTATTTATGTTTGATATGCACAAGAGCTGAGAACGTTGTCAGAGTACAGCAAGCGAGCACTAAAAATACAAAAATAGTACTGAAGGAAACAGCGCCTTCAATTTTGGATCACAAGCCAACTCGCAAGTTGGTCTTCAATAGATGATACGCAGATCCTTACAGGAAGGCCCACTGGGTGCTCAAACCGGAAATGGTACCAGGGGCAAAGCACGGGGCGCTACCTTTGTACTACTCATCTTCAGTGGCGGTGAAACCTTATTTGTTTAAGGGGGGAGGGGAGTTGTAAAAAAAAAGAGAGAATGTTGAGGGGTTTTGGCCCTCAATCCAAAGGGGGGGAGGGTTTGGGTACCCTCTCCAACCAAATATCTAGAAAATATTTAAAGTGGCCCTTATTGTGATTTTTTTAAAAATTAGACTCTTCTATAAGCTATTTGGAGTGGTTTACTCCAATAAACCTTTTTAAATTTGTATGTCCCTTGAAGCTATTTAATGTTATAAATCCTATTATAGATGCTATTTGAAGGTGTCTTTTCAGATACATTTTTTGAAAATTGGATGACTCTAAAAGCTATTTGGAGTGTTATTACATGGACAATTTAAAAAAAATTCAAGTTATTTTGAAGCTAGGGCCTATTTAAAATGAGCCTCTACCAGAAACGTTTTGAAAATCGAATATCTCTAAAAACTATTTGAAGTGTTATGCAAGTCCATATTTGTTTCATATTTATGAATATCAGAAATGATTGAAATAAGGAGGAAGTCGGACAAGTTTATTCTAGGGGATGGAGGAGTTTTATTCAAATCAGAGGAGGGAGGGAAGGGCAAATTATTTCCAGGGGCAACAGCCCCCTCTCTTTACTCTTTCACTACTCAACTTAGGGTTGTACATTTTTATAAACTTTGTTTTCACTTTTACAAAATAATAACAGTGTACGAACATTATTATGTAAATGAACACTGGAATGTTAGGCACATGATAAAATACTTAGATTTTAAATGAATTTGATATTCTACTAGACTATCTTTATGTGCCAAATTAAAATTCAGTAGAAAACTTGAAACCGTGCGGTTTCCAAACGCTTTGAAACGAAGGGCAAACCGACCGAAGCAGGGACATAACGGTGAAAAATTCCAGTAAGCTCCATCGCTGGAAACCGCAGTGGTAGGGCTGCCTGTTCCTTAGTATGGATAAACAATTGATCTTGAATTTTCTTTCATA
Organism: Timema californicum; assembly: GCA_902141385.1. Classification (NCBI taxonomy): domain Eukaryota; kingdom Metazoa; phylum Arthropoda; class Insecta; order Phasmatodea; family Timematidae; genus Timema; species Timema californicum. The sequence continues at coordinate 97,121 of CABFOW010002013.1, forward strand.
TTCTACATTTTTTAAATTTGTGAAGATGGACCTTGGGCCCGGGCCCCTGGAAGTCCCGGGTCCGGTATCATGGCTCTATCTCCCCTTCTGGCGGGCCTGCCTACAAGACTCTTTGCGAGCCCCAGGTTGGGAACCTCTAATGTAACTTGTTAAGTATAGTCCATAGAGTGATCGGTCAAGTTGAGAGTGCTACTTTTAATGATACACGTAGTGTACTCTATATTACTATCCCAAAGTTCGAAGTTCAAAATTTTGCTTAAAGCATTAATTTACACTTCCCAGCAGCAAACGTTAACCCAAATATAAATTAAGTGTCAAGAGGGAAATTTAGATCAAGCATTAAAAAATTGTGTTTTAGCAAATATGCCTATGAAAATGTTTTTAAGAAAATATATAAATCTATTTGAAAATTCTTGAATATTTAATTTGCATTGTATTAAATATTTCAGCAAATGGCTATGTAGAACGTAGAAATATAATTTTTCCACACTTTAAAAAAACAAAGTTATAAATAAAAATAGTGATAAGCTCGTTATCTACCCTAGTTTTATTTGTACAAAGTTACTCAACAGTAAATAATGCGGGAGTAGGTACGGGATTCGATCCAAAGGCCCTTAGCTCAACGCGCCAATACCACTAGCGCTGAGATATATATATATATTCCTGACGGTTTTTCATAATTTCCATCAGCCAACTTAAAACTTTAATATAACACAAGCGAAACCTCGCTAAGAAAACGATTTGTCTGACGTAAAACTAGAATAATAAAAAAATTAAAAAAACTAGTGAGAGAAAATGAGAAATTCTCTTCCCAGTGGCTAAGCCGCTATTTCACAGTTGACCATGACTAAAACACGAGTTGTCTACTAGCCTACTAAACACAGCTCATTATGGAGACCCACTTATACTGCGGTATATCTCGTCAACTGAAGGCAACCCACAGCCCACTTTTTATAGAAACAGCCTTTTATAAACTATAGTTACTTTCTTTTTGCGGCCAACATTGATACTATTTTACAAGCAGTGATATTTTATAGGAGTATGCTATCCAAACTAAAAGCTGCAGATCACATGACTTAACTTCAGATAAAAGGTTATTATTATTATTATTATTATTATTATTATTATTATTATTAGCACAGCGTCTTACTACCCATTCGGGTTGTACGTACTTACGCTAATGTGTAGAGGTAGGGTGATTGTGAGATGAAATGGAGGACCTACAGTTTAACGTGGAATCCAAACCACGGTGGAGGCCTGGCATTCCTCACATTCACAAGATGTCTTGTCAGAGGTGAAGGACGGGTTCGGTAATCGGATAAATCTTTGCCGGGACCGAGGATTGAACCCCGGCCGCCAGCATAGAAGTCTGACACCTTACCCCCTAGACCGCCAGGTCGACGACTGATAAAAGGTTCTTCCTATGAAAATTGGATGGTAAGTTTCATATTCCTACCACAAGAAATAATAATTTAGCCACGCTGGTGGTCACATGGTTCACAAAGGCGTACCTCTCACAATAGACTGAAATGACAGTGACAGAGGGGATCGAGGTTTGAATCCCATTCGGATGGGTTTTTTCACTAACGATTTACTACTCTCCCTCCACAAGAATGCGAGTACCTTTCAAGTTATATTAATACAAGTATGTTAAGACTACAGAACAAATATTCAAATGATAATTTATAATTAGCGTGCAATACAATGCAAGGGTCTCTGTGCAAAATAACAGTAATGATGATGATGATTGGTTGATGGTTGATGGGTGATGGGTGATGAATGATGAATGATGGATGGTGATGGTGGTGATGAATGATGAATGATGGATGGTGATGGTGGTGGTGATGATGATGATGATGATGATGATGATGATGATGATGATGGTAGCAACACAGAACCCAAACTTTACGAGTAGATATGTATTTAACGTAAAAATTAATAATTACAAGAAAATAGGTGCAAAATGGGAGGAAATAAGGAAGTAGCATGGACCAAACATTGACTTTGGAGTAAATTTTGTTTAATTGAAATAAAAAAAAAAACTATTTTTAATTGATGTGTTAGAAATAGAAGGATGACCTCTATCCCTTCTTAGTGATAGAATCAGGATTGGTTTATTTATTTATTATTTATCATCATCGCGTCTTACTACCCGTTCGGGTGATACGCTTATGGGTTAGGACTTGAGAAGGTTGTATTTAGAGAATGTGAACCCACATTTGCGTGGAGGTAGAGTGGAAAACCATCTAGGAGGAAAACCACTCCTAGTTCACCCGACCGAGATTCTAACTAGGATCTCCCCGTCCTCGGCAGTCTAGCTGAACATGAAACTAGCGCGTTATCTAACTACGCCACCGAGACGGGTGATCAGGATTGGTCTCATGAATGATGTGACCCAAAAGGTCGAAACCCTTCCCCGAACCACTCCACTCATGATATCTCCAGATAACTCTAGACGATTGGAAGTTGGTCTTCCGTTGTCACGTGATCGGCGTGACTTCCGTGCCAAGCAAATAAGAGTGGCTTGTGATGTTCTAAAAAAAAAACCCGCCCAAAACAACATCTCGAGCTTATCCAACCTGGGAAAACCGGAAGATAAAGGTTTAGTACAAAGAAATACACCCGCGTTTTTCTGAACGAATATTATTATTATTATTATTAACACCGCGTCTTACTACCCGTTCGGGTTATACGCACTTACGCTAATGTGCAATGGTAGGGTGATTGTGAGATGAAATGAAGGACCTACAGTTTTAACGTGGAATCCGAACCATGGTGGAGGGCTGGCATTCCCCACATTCACAAGATGTCTTGTCAGAGGTGAAGGAAGGGTTTGGTAATCAGATAAATCTGTGCCGGGACCGAGGATTGAACCCCGGCCGCCAGCACAGAAGTCTGACACCTTACCCCTAGACCGCCAGGTCTCCCCCCTAACGAATAATAATTATTTACTGTTCAAGCGGCTGGGATTGGAACATGTGGTCTTCCGACTCAAAATTGGTGGTTAGTCCGGATGGGTATTAAGGCTAGGTGCTAGAAATCGACAACTTTGCGACCGATGGCTTACTTAGTCAGCTGATTCTATTCACTCTTCTTAAAGCTTACGGGTTCAGGTATCCACAAGTCAAAAATGTATCTATGTTGAAATGGCCGCGTCGCGTCGGTCAGCGAAATGATATCAGCCGCTGTCAGGCAACACGGCTTGAAATACAATGGTCTGTGTCGTTTTCTGGAACTACTTGTCTATTCTGTCAAAGTTTATACTCTCTATAGTTATCCTTGGTCATATCATTAAGAAAGAGGTAAAAGAAAACTATAAAACTTCTTATCTCAAGGTAAAGAGGGAAACTCAGTTATAGTTTTTAAATATCTTAAAATGTTCTGTTGTGAGCCTATCAAAATAATTGTATTTGCTATAGGAAGGCTAAATCTAAATCCTTTTTTTTTTATCAAGCCTAGTATCATAGCTCCGCAAATATAACAAGTCGTTGAAAATGAGCTAATGTCCCATTTTCACACATTTGTTTTCTGTTAATTAAGTCAAAAATATATGGTAATTGAAGAAAAAGATCTATGTTGGAACTTTTCGACTTTATTTTGGCATGATACATATTTTGAAATTAAATTTAAATATTGCGTTAGAGCTGAACTTCTGCGCGGCAATTTCTCTCTTACCAAGGCTTAATTTGTGTTAGTAATACGGTAAATGTAATTAGGATAAACATACCACCAAGAGGTATTAGAGTTGATGCACAGTTAATAATAATAACCTCAATAGACTCATTGCTAACCTTAAATGAAGGAGGTGGCTAGCAAGGAAGTCGACGGTAAAAACGGTCACATTGCTAAGCGCATGTGGAGAGGCAGCTGGCCTCGCTCGGACAAAACACGAAGTTGGGCGCCATTATTAACACAGGAAACATAGGCACAACACACCTGCTAATTCCCCAAACCCCTTCTATTACCTGACGGATTGTACCCTCCATTCACCCTGGAAGCTTACCTACTTGATTCACCATGGTATCATTTATTAAATAAAGCCAGAATGTAGTCCGCCAAGGGAAGATTGCATAGTCACCCAATGGTAGCAGTCTCCTCCAACATTGCCAATATTACCGCTGCGATGGAAGAAACTCCATTCGAACCCGTTTAAGGACACGAGGGTAAGTCTTGCCGGATTCACACATGAAGCTACGCTATGCTATGCTTTGCTATGTTTTAAGATTTCTAGCCAAGTATTTGAACGAACACGTTAAAACACCACTATGCCGTGCTAAGCTACGCTATGTGAGCGAAATCGTGGACCGGGCGATTTTTACATTTCACTCGCGCTACGTTTTGTGCTGCGTGGTCATTTACCCACCTCTTCCCATCTAATCACACCTAATCAGTGTGGTTTTGAAACGTGAGATATCTTGAAGAACGTGTTCGTGTGTTTCTTTGAGATATGTTGTGTTGTGTTGATGGATTGTCATTCCAGAAAATTGTGTGGAATTCACCTAAAATTAACCTATCACAGCCTAGATCTTGTACCCACAACCGTTTACTTTTTGATCCCAAACACACATTTCGCGTTGTTATTCGTGTTAACATTTTGTAACCTCCGTTTCTTTACTTAATTATTTATTGTGAGAGTACGATAAAAGCCCACAACAAAAGTCTGATAAAATAAAAATAACCAGAATTTTAAAAATATTATTAAATTAAGGTTTGCACCAGTTTATATATATATATATATATATTCCAAGTCATTAAATTCGATTGGCCCACATAAGAAATAATCTCGAACGAATTTGTTTTCGAAATTACTCAAGGATCTAGTTTTCTGACGGTACGATAGGTTTAACTCACGGCCAAACAACAATTAGATTGATTGAGTCTCTCGTGGGCACATTGGTGCAGTAAACCAGACATTAATATACTATAATTAAATCCTTACTCAATTTCCTGTGTAACTTGTCCGCTACCGGAGGCTACTCTGTTGGAGGACCTGTGTGAAATACCGGTCGAACTGATGGCGGCCGCGGAGTGTACAACATCACGACCAGGCTGGAAGGTTAGAGAATCACTCGACCACGAGTCTTTAACCTGCGGTAACCTTTTTTTTTCACTATGAATCATGAAAATTATAAAATTATTCCAAGAGATAAAAATGATAAATACAGATATATATTTTAAATAATCAACAAATAAAATAAATAAGTATTTCCCGTTATTTTATAAACGATTTTTTTGCTTTCTACGTGAAGACATGTATTACGTTTCTACACAGTCAACGTACTTTGAACCGGCAAATGACTACTTTAGTAGACGAGATAAATCGCACTACCACCTGCTATGAATGATCCAAAAATAAGAAAAACAACAGAAAACATACCTACTTCACGAGAAATCCTAGTCCCTAGTGTATCCTAATCCCTAGTGTAAGTGTATAAAAATATGCTAAAACAAATATTTTAATATGTATTTAATCAATTTTTTTAGCACCCATTCGGGTTATACGCTTATGTACTAATAACACTAATAGTCTTAAGGATTAGGAAGGTTATGTTCAGAGAAAATGTACCCGCATTTGCGTGAAGGGAGAGTGGAAAACCATTTAAGAAAGACCACCCCCAGTACACCCGACCGAGATTCGAACCTCAATCTCCCTGTAATCGGCAGTCTAGTCTAATGCAAAATAAAAATATTGTCGGTACATTATTGCGGCCCGCGAGCCAGCAAGAGACAGAAACATTGGCCCTCGGATATAAAAAGGTTAAACACCCCTGTACTAAAAGGATCAATAATTCTTTTGAAAAATGAGATAAGATAAGATTACAATCAGAACCTTTGATTTCTCAATTCCAAATATAGCAAACCAATTCAATTCAATGCTTTATGGTGGGAGTGTAAGGGCACGAGAAAGTTCAGTGTTTTTTCGGTTTTTATACAAAAACTTTTTTTTTTTTAAATATTTCTTCAGTAGAAACATAAGAGTTTACTTCTCTTCACATGATGATATCAACATTTCTTGAATATCTGTCAACGGTGATCTGGAATTTAATGACAACTTTTTCTTCTTCGCTTTATTTAAATTTTTTGTTATTATGGCCGATATTCAAGAATTGTTGATGTCGCATGTAAAGAAAAATTTGCTTTATTTCCCCCGAAAAAATTGCTTTGTTATAAAAACTGCAAAAACACTTTTTTCACGTCCCATACACTCCTACCTTAATAAATGTGTTTAGAGTAGATAAAGTATTTGTTTGACTGCATTCTTGACAACTACGGAAAAGTACTAAAATAATATTTTATATGAAAAATATTTCAATACTCGTCGCACATTTTGTATTTTTACCCTTAAAGGAAACATTTAACAACAAATGCTCGAAATTACATCTAAAACAATACTTGTAATTCGTTACGAACGAATTAAGTGATATATATATATGGTTCTTACACTAACGATTTAATTTATTTACAGAACAATGTTAAAATGAGTTTTGCTTTTTATTTTTAAATAAATAAAAAATCAGAAAAGAATTTATAAAGTTAAGAAATAATGAAACTTTGAATACATCGAAAACGTTACAAATTAGAAATCATCCAGATAAGGAAAAACAAATAATTAAAACTTGAAATAATGACTTTCTCAAGTAAATGTTGTTAAATATGTGGGGAAAAAAAAAACAAAAAAAAACACGAAACTGTATTTAAAACGATAGTCGCTCGGTGTAGACATAGTTTGTTTTCTACGATCACCGAGAATCTACCCAAGTTTCGAATGACCTTGATACTGCGAGTGGTGAGGTCACGCGGGACCCTCCATTCTACACGAGGCTGTCTGACTACAACGCCGGGATATGCCCTCGTGGTTGTTGTCACTACTAGAGTGCAGCCTACTTGAAGAAGAATCTATATGTGAGAAACCTCGACAGCCGCTGCCAATCGGTTGTGGCAGAAACTGTCAAATGTCACCCAGCACATTCTTAGCTTAAGGTAGGATGGAAGGGGACGCGAGTTAAGACCAGTGTTTTTGCAGTTTTTATGGCGAAACTTTTTTTTTGCCAAAATATATAAAATATTTCTCCAGTCCAAACATAAAATAAAATTTTATTCACATGATGATATCAACATTTATTGAATATCTGTCATGAGCAACGTGACATTAGATGAGAAACTTTTTAAATGAAAAGAACAATTTGCCATTAAATTCCAGGACACCCTCGACAGATATTCAAGGAATTGAATTTTGAAATCACCATGTTGTGAAGAAAATTAAATTCTATGTTTGTACCGAAGCAATATTTTATTTATTTTTTTGCGAAAAAAAAAATGCCATAAAAACAGGAAAAAACGCTGGCTTTTTCTCACGTGACCTTCCATCCCACCTTAACGGTCAATCGAAACAAATAACAGAGAAGCCAACGGTTGGTAAGCTTACTTTTAACTCGGAAGCTAACTGTTCGACTCCAACCAGCTGCACCAAATATTTTGCTATCACATTCCTTAGAAAAAATGCAATTTCAGTTTCATAAACACACACTCGTTAGTTAGTTTGGTTGAAATGCAGCACTTCTTACTGTCCGTTAGAGCTCTCCCCAATTAAAAATAATATAGGTCAAAGGATGAGGAGGCTCAATTTAAATAAATGTAACAAAATTCACCTCTAGAGAAGAGGGGAAACCATTAGTGAAGAACAAAAACCACCTCAGTGCAACCAGCCAGCATTGAACCCCAGCTTCCCACGTTATAGAGACAGACAGAAGTACAAATTCAGACTTCCTTCACCCAGTCGGTCCATTCTCCTGTTCTTTCAAGTTAAACCGTTTCTGTCCCACCATTATAGATATAAAACATTTAATGAAACAACCTCTATATTATTTTTATTTTTAGACTTTAGTTCCAGTAATGGATATCAGAGACTTATGATTATCTTTACCAAGGCAACAATCTCGACCATATGAGTCCAAGTCAGGAGTGCTAGCCCCTCACCTAATTATGTATGTATTCTAATACACTCTGAGCTCGATGTTAAATCCACCAAATTATTAACAACTGAAATAATTCATAGCTTTCATAAGTTTGAGTACATCAACTTGTGCTTTTTTTGGACTAGAAACAATCACGTGATGTCGAAATTAGTACCGGTGCGAACACCGACTTGAGTGCTAGTGATGTCTGCCTCGTGTAACCGACCAGAGCGCTAGTGATGTCTGCCTCGTGTAACCCATGTCGGAGACATAGCCGAAGGCTGTGGAACATCCAGTCGCATACCTTCAGCCCAGTCAACTTACAGCCCCATTACCAAATCCGCCGACTACAACCTCAGTGGTGGCTTCTCATTAGTACTTGGCTGTATTGACTCAATTTCACTCTGCCACTATAGGAACTTCTGACAATGATCATTTATACACAATAATGGATATACTGACTACTGACAGTGCCACTGACTCTCGTCCTAAACATACTAACAGCTGACACCGATCAAATATTGTTTCTATACAATAATGGATGTACTGACTCTACTGGCAGCCCCAACAACTAACGGCCTAACTATAGAAACAGCTGACATCACATATGGGCTATAAACAATAGTGGATGTACTGACTCTACTGGCAGCCCCAACGACTAACGGCCTAACTATAGAAACAGCTGACACCACATATGGGCTATAAACAATAGTGGATGTACTGACTCTACTGGCAGCCCCAACGACTAACAGCCTAACTATAGAAACAGCTGACATCACATATGGGCTATAAACAATAATGGTTGTTCTGACTACTTAACTCCACCGGAAGTTCCACTGACTGACTCTTGATGGCTTAAAAGTGCGTTAATTATTTGTGAAGAGTTTAATTGAGACTGCAATTACGACAAAATCGTGCGTCTGACAGAATAGTCGCACGAGGGTTTGGCTATATTGAAAATGTTCTCTATATATTGAAGTTTCTTTCGGCCTTCTTATACAGTTTCCTTAATCTAGTTAGTTTAGACTAATAGCAGTTCAAGAATGTACACAAAAATTCAAATGTGAGTTTTCAACCATCAAATTTACTATCAAAAAGTTGCAAATAGGTGGTATGCTTTAGTATCCCATCTCCCGGGACTCATTAACCGGGATATTAGGCACACGATTATGCTTGAAACAGAAATTGGATTGAAATACGGCTTTCTTCATTCTTTCCGCGACAACAATTAGAATCGGTGAAATAGTTTTATCGTTTTAAAATAATTGTGTTTCGATTGTGTAGTATATATATAATGATAACATTGTTTAAGTGATCTCAACACCACTGTTTTTTTTTCTTATGTATATTCCAAGTTATTGTACTACAATATGACGCCAAGTTCGGGCTGAATTACCTACCTAATTTATCCGTGGGTTGAGACAGGCTCTGTCAATCGGCTGGCAGATCTGACCGTTGAATTATGTTTTGTCAATGTCCTTTCTTTCCTATCACCATTCTAGGCTACGTAGCTCAACAGACCCAATTTGTGTACCTGTTTTGGAGTAAATCAGAAGTGCACAAGGTAGGGGAATCAAAGGTGCATCATTGTTGCTAGTCTCTGAGCCCCATATGGTGGCATCACTTGTTTATATCAGTATAACCTAACATAACCTAACCTGGCACCAAATAATGAAAAGCTATTACCGTTTGGAGATTATATTTTGGAGGATTACATCTCACGGGATAGCTCATTCCCGCCATAACTGTGGACACAAGATGTTTGCAGTGTTGCCACCTTATGCAGGTGTTGTTTTTTTCCCTGTGCGCTTTCGATCCAAGGTATAAGCGTGTCTTTTATTCATATCTTCGTGCGCTTTAGATATGAGATTTCTTCCTCATCTGCACTTTCGATGGTATTTTTTTTTCAGCGCCACATATTACTAACCGTTCAGGCATACGTTTATTTATTAATAGTTTTAAGGATTAGGAAGGTTATATTTATAGGGAGTGTTGGGGAGATCGAGGATCGAATCTCGGTCGGGTGAACGGGGGGTAGAGGGGTGTTTCCTACATGATTTTCCACTCTCCCTCCACGCAAATGTGGCTTCACTTCCTCTAAATTCAACCTTCCCAATTCCTAATCCATTAGTGTAATTATTACTTAAGCGTATAGCTCGAACAGGTAGTAAGACGCGATGCTAAAAAAAATATAGGAAGTGTCCCCTCATTTAAGTGGAAAGGGAGTGGGAAAGGATTTAGAGGAAAACCACCCTCAGTACACGTACGAGCCTCGTTCTACCAGTCGGCGGCAGTCTAGTCTACAGCGAGATAAGTGCGTTAGACCACGCGGCTGCCGAATCGGGCGATGTCGATGTTCTCTGACCGTTCTAACCGTGTGTACCTAGACCCCGCCCCACCTCTTTACAGATATGATATTGCGTCGGGTGTGGGTAAGCTTTCACCTTCCAGGTCAACGCGAGGCAGACTGGAGTACATACAGGTGTTCAGTTTGTCCCCTTGACCGAGTCTGTGAGAGCGAGATTACCATCAGCGTGCACGATCGTTCACTTGCAGCCTCCATATGGAGCTGGCGCTGTTGACCAGAAAGGACCGACGATAATATACAAGGGGTGGGGGCGTGACACAGGTTCAATTCACAGCTCCGCGGGCATTTAGCTCACTTTCACATCTGCACGGAGGGGAATCTCTTTCCTACGTTTAGTATAAGCCTATTATTAGGTGTTCTTTCTTACAACAGCCCCGTTCCTTTTGTTATTAAAATTACAGTAGCCCCACGGCTTCTTTGGTGCCTACTGACAGCTTTGAAAAGTTACCAGACCAAATTATTTATTTCTACGCCGAACCAGATGATCTGCAAAACCATGTGTTTATCAGCTGTCACTTCTGACAGTCAAAATGTAGGTATATACCTAAATGTTGACTGTCAGAAGTCAGCTGTGAGCATGTGAGTCAGCACCAAAGAAGCCGTGGGGCTACTGTATACCACCAAATTTTCTTATTTCCTTCATGTCATCCAATATTTGATTCCTTCTTCTTCCTGAGCTCCTATTTTCCTTTAACTTGCCTTCCAAGACGTCATGCAGAAGACAGTTCCTCCTAAGGATGTGTCCAATCCAGGTTGCTTTGTAGCGAAGAGTCATACAAAGTCTATCAACCATTCTGTTCCATATTTTATACTAATTTCAGATTCGTACGGTCGTCAACGCCTGGATAATCCTGCTTAGAAGAATACGACAATACGCCTATTTTGCCTTTATTCCCCTATTGTGTTATAGGTGGGTTTTATTGACTCTCAGTAGGGGCAAATACAGGCCTGCATTTAGTCTCAACTAAGCTACGACCAATGAATGTCTCACCAATACGGTTGGTCACGACTCCTAACCGGTAGATTGGGGTACAATCACGAGCGGTTATACTAATATTTGAATTTTCCACAAGCGGTTTACCGGCTATCCCAGGTGAAAATTATCTAAAATTCTTATTTAACTTTAGTTTTCCTCTGATTGTTTAACCTTCTAATTGCATCATGCCACGAGTCTTTAAATATTTTTTTTTTAATTAGTCCTTGTTTTAAAGATGGTCCATACGAGAGGGGCCTGGGATCATAATAATGTCTTTGACCCCACCGGGATTCAAAGAAAGGAATAGTAGTGTTCTGGTAGGCAGGCCCTCCAGGTTCCTCTTTGTTGTACATAATTTCAAAAGCAATGAAACCTTATTTGATTGACTAGAGGGGTAAATTAGCTTAGAAAATAAAAAGGGGTTTTTGATATGTTCTAAAGCTAAAGGGGAGCTTGAGGATCCTAGGAAATTTTTTGAAAATAGGATACTCCCAGAAAATATTTAGGGGGGTCCTATTAGCTTTATACTTTTTTAAATTTGATATATCCAGATTTTATTTAAAGTGGGCTTCTTCAAGCAAATTTTGGAAAATTGGATGCTCTTAGATGTTATTTGAAATTGTCTCTCTCTAGAAATGTTTAGCAAATTAGATGCTTTTAGAAGCTAGATAGAATGGTCTAGCAAATATTTGAAAATTTGAAGCCTCTGGAAGCTATTTGGAGTTTTATACAAGACCATGTTTAAGCTTTATATTCTATAGTATCAAAGGGGAGTAAAATAAGTCTTTTGAGAGGGGAGAGTTTATTCCAGGAGAGCGGGTGAGTTTATTCAATCAATAGGAGGAGGACATAAATTATTTCCTAAGGGGAAACAGCCCATCCCCCTTGCTATACCACCACTGCTCCACTTAAATCTGCGTTTTTTTTAAATTGTTGGTAACGTTTACAAAACAAAGGCAATTTACGCAAATTCATCCGTAACTGGATAATGAAACGTTAGCCGATTATAAAATACTTATATTTAAATTGTATTTGACTCACTGCCTGATTCTCTTCACGTTCCAAATTTAACTTAAGTACAAAAACAATAGACTCCGTTAAAGCTTCCTAACAATTTGAAACGGAGGACAAGACTGGACCGAACCAAGGATACCATTACGACAAATTCCAGATATTTCCTTCGGAGGGAATCCGATCTGGTGGATTGGGCATGCACTAATCCCTAGCATGTATGGGCATTTTGTTGCTTATCATTCTTGTTTTATTTTATTTATTCTTCTACAGGGTTTTTAATTTTTTTTAATCTTGGTCTTGGGTCCGGAAACGGCATCATGGTACCGATAATCCCCTCTCGTGGCGGGTCTCTTGTTAGGGAGGATCATTTAGACAAAACAAACACATTTTTGTGCTCAACATTGATAGCATTTTATATTATTTATTGTTAAAATCAATTAATTATCTGACATTTTAGTTAAGTTTGGGATACCCAAAAAACTTGCCAAGCTAATTAACTGTTACGTGTGTCGGGATAAGGGATGTGTGTCACTTATCAGACACTTTCCAAATACATAATGGGTTGAAACAAGGAGATGCACTTTCCCAATTACTTTTTAATCCAGTCTTCAAAGTCGCTATCACTTTCGGATACGGCTTCATTTTTTTTCTCTAGCTCTTCGTCTCCTTGTTCACCTTCTAGGACTAGGGGGTTCTGTCCTTTGGAGGATCGTCGCTCAGCCCGGAGTAGAATAATAGGAAAGGGGGGTGATAGGAAAACGACGTAGCATGAGGCCCACGAAAAATTCTCGAAGTACTTTAGTCTCAATTACAATTAAGTTAGCCCGGCATCTATTAATCCTCCTGCTACTATTATCAACTTTACTTATTTTTACCCCAGCTACAATTAGTCCTCAGCTTCTGTTAGGTCAACTACGGTACTTAATATCACCTTGTAAATCAAGCGGCACCTACATTTTGTGTAACAGTGTGTTTTAGCAAATACTTAAATGTCACAATTTAATCAAAAATAAATTTGAGATTTATCTTGAAATCGATCAACTAACGTTTTTATAATGTTTCAATCTAATAAATGACGATAATTTTTTTTAAATCATTATTTAATTTCACCCGCTTTGGTGGCGTAGTTGACTAACGCGCTAGTCGTGTTGAGCTGCTCGACTGCTGAGGACGGGGAGATCGAGGTTCGAATCTCGGTCGGGTGAACTGGGGGAGGTTTTTCCTTAATGGTTTTCCACTCTCCCATCACGCAAATGCGGGTTCACTTCCACTAATTCAACCTTCCCAATTCCTAATCCATTAGCGTAATTAGTACTTGGGTAGTAAGATGTGGTGCTAAATAATAATAATAATAATATTTAATTTAATATGAAATGTAGAGCAAATATTTTCTTTAAAAACATTACATTATACTTGTCGACCCCGGTGGTCTTGGAGTCCTCAGGACCTGATGTTCGTGGGTTCAAACCCGACAGGGGTCAACGGATTTTACTCGAGTGATGAGAATCCGTAGCACAGTTTCATTTGGAGTTGAAAGTAAAGCCATCGCGGTTACATGTCATGTAAAATAACTCCGGAAGGTACGTTTAAATTACCGTTCCCGGCAAAGTTGGTAGACTCTTTAGCTCTCACTCATAGAAATTATCGTGTGCTGATGAAAATCAGTCGGTTCAAAAAGTACTCATTAAATACCTCTAATAAATGCATCATACCTATTATCTCTGAATCAAAGAATGTTAAATTTGTTTTCTTTAGTATTGTTATTAACGGTCACACCATTTTAATTAAACTGTTCGTGCAAAGAAGGAAGTTTCATTCATAGAAACGTGCCATCGCAATGTATGCAGCTTCTCCACTAGAAATACAGTAGCCCCATGGCTTCTTTGGTGCTGACTGACAGCTGACAGTCAATATGTAGGTATATACCTAAATGTTGACTGTCAGAAGTGACAGCTGCTAAACACATGTTTTTGCAGATCATTTGGTTCGGCGTAGGGATACATAATTTGGTCTGGTAACTTTTCAAAGCCGTCAGCTTCACTCAGCACCAAAGAAGCCATGGGGCTACTGTACCAATAGTGGAAGCGTGGTTATGGGGAACGAAAAGAGCACCTCCCCCCCCCCCCCCC